>JARFJB010002043.1:3167500-3200000 GCA_036346205.1 Vesta saturnalis
CATTTTGACAAGTTTAAATTCCAATACAGAAAACAAATCCAAAGCATACCTTAATCCAGCGATTGTCAAACTTTGGGGCGCGCCCTTTACAAGGGTGTTATAACACTAATGCAGAGGGACACGAGCATATCAAACAGAAAATAGTGTTAAAAACATTTGTCATATATCCATGATTTTATGAAGATTCGCCGATAAATTTCGAATTTCTAAATTATCTGTTAGTACCGGACATTTTGAATGGGGTATAGATTTTCGTAATGGGATGTAATAACGAATTAATAATGGGAGAAGCTTTTCGATTGTAACGTTTCCTTTTGTCGTTTACGTAATTTAAAGGTTTTTTGTATTTTCAAAAAGGAAAATGTATTTGGTATTGATATTTAGGGAAGCCCTTTTACTAGAATTTTGAAAGGAAACATGCGTTAGTGTATTTGTATATAGGGATAGCTTTGTTTAAATAAATGCTTTCGCATTTTAATTTGGTTAAATCAAGTTGGGATTGCCTCATATAAAAAATTTAATTAAATAACGTATTCAGATATTACATTGTAAGGTACATCTTTTGCAAAAGCTCTAGTTAGCCTCCAGATAGGCACGATTTCGATTGACGAAAGGTTGGGTTTAATAAAAAAATTGACCTTAGGTATATAGCATTAAGGGCTATTTTTGAATGAAAAGTCCATTTCATTAAATATCAAATTTCTGCGATAAGGTTTTGAGTAGAAACAGGTTTGGTGACAAAGCAATCTCTCCCGACGTTTTTCGAATTTAGGCTTCATGTATTCGCGGAGTGGTATATTTAAGTTTTTTGGGCAAATTAGAGTGGAGGTCGTTAAAAAACCAATGTGGCCGAAAGTAAACTTTTTATGTTAGCAATAGTAGTCCAGGAGTCGAGGCGTACAGTTATTTTGCTACGGTGACGTAGATGGTACTGCGAAACAACGTTGACTAGGCTCGTGTAGAAAGAACTCCCGTTAAAAGGTGCTTTTCATCTTCAAAATTCCATTAAGGGATCATATCATTATTATTGTGACGTTCAGTTAGTCCTTAGACTTATATGTACCGAGATCCAGAATAGTGCTGAGTGTTAAGTATCTAGTGCTCCCGATTTCCTCTGGAGACGACTTCGCTTTCTTGTGGAAAAATACAACGTTCGTTTCAAGGTTACAAACTTTAAGATCACAGTGCGCTCGTAAACAAATAACCTGCTGCTAAATAAATAAATTTTTTTGTAATTTAAAATTATAAGAATTAACCCGATCTTGTACAGTATTGATATAAAGTGAATAAGTAACGTATTATAAATAGTTTCGTTTGAGGAGCATAGTTAAAGCAAATAAAGTTAAGTGAACGAATTACGTGTCAATTAACGTACACGATCAATTGAAAATTGAATCAAGCAATGCCAGGGCAAAAAGGCAGCCGTCGACCGCTGATTAATATCGCAAACATCCCCAATAACAACCGTATCGTCAAGGTTATAGTCCGTCCCAGATTCTGTGTAACCAAAGGGCCTCTGCAATTAAGGTAAATTTTGTGTTTTTCTTGGATGTGGTGATTTGTCGAAATTTAAATAAAATGTTTGGTATTTTTGTTTCGCTTTATGATTATGATGTTTTTTAGGTATACAATAAATGCATGAACTCATGGATTTTCTGTTAGTGGGTCACTCTTGATTTTGTTAGTTAAATTTATAAGGCCAGTGGTTTCATGCAGAGAATTATTCAAATTTATTTGAAGTGTATTTTTTTAATGTTATTCAAAATTTACAAACGTTTATATTGAATTTAGAATAGGTCTATTAGAAAGCGAATTGTTGCATACTCTAGCTACAGGAGCTACCAAATTTAAATAAGTTGTTTGATGCCGTTTACATTTACATTGTCTTTGTATTATTATTTATTTTACGTACATTATATTTATTTAGGTTATTGGACTTGTGTTATTTTTGTTTTGTGAACCTATGATTGTCGAAGGACAAGCAGGTTACGTATAGGTAAGCAAGTTATTTGGGTATTTCGAGCGAGCTGTGAACTATCGTAATTAAGCATTTCATCCCCTTGTGACATTTCAAATATCCTGGCGTCCATTTCTGATTTTATGACGGGTTCAACCGCTATTTTGACTTATGTATGGTATGCTATCCTCTCGTGTGCAAAATTAATTAACACCCGACTCATACCCAACCGCTGGCTAGTCGTGCAAAGCCAAGTTTATCTGTTATCTCGTCTTACTGCCAGTGTATACCGTACCACATTGATTAATTTAGTAAAAGGAATCAAAACAGGGTAGATTCTGAACATAATAAAAATACATTTACATTAACACATACAATACACATTTACACCGATATAACACACATATAAATATTACTGTAGCATTACTTCCGATTATGGTTCTGTCGGGGTCATCAAATGCAAATGAAAATATTTATTTTTGGTTAATTTTAATATCTTTAATTAAGATCGTTGTGTAGCTTTAACTCAAAATACAATATTAGTGCATATATTATTATTGTATGTAAGAGGGAGAGGGGGGGGGTCGTTGAACGTTATGATTGAAAATTGGGTCCCCAATATTGAAAGGTTGGGAAAAGTTGCCCTAATCAAAAACAAGTTGCACAGAATATATTTGTAGTTAAGTAGATGATTACCATAGTTCAACTCTTAATTATCAGAATTAGGGATAGTATTACATAAGGAATATTTGTATTTATTTACCCTTAACGTTTTGTTCTCATGTGGGACTTCTTCAGAAGGTTACCTGTATTTTTTTTATAAAATTAGTATACATACTTGCTATTATATTGGACTAGTTATTAAAAGACTTCCCATTACCTGCTGCTTAAGAATAGAACTACATTAAAATTAGAGCATAACAAATTTATACTAGTTGAGTCAATCGGCCTATTTTCACAGTTTTTTTTTACTGCACGACGTTTCGTAAGCGGACACTGGTTCCGCTATCAGGCTTAGTCCTGAGAAGGACTGATTTCGCACTTGAGTAGAATTAATTTATTATGATTTCTTCCCAAGCACTTGTCTCTCAGATTCGAACTTGGTACCTTTCACTTACAAGCCTGACGCTGAGCCACTGAATGTATATTTTTTAGAACTTACATTTTAAACTTTTTCGTGGTTGCGCAGTAATTTACTGCAGATGTTGCATCGTAACTTACTGTGCAGATGTATTGCTCCTAAGCTATTCGTGCAGTGTTAGGATCCACATGAGTTTCATTACTACACTACCTTGGCTTACCAGTGCGATGTGCGTGGCTTCTTTTGAGTTCTCGGTGAGTTGTATTTTCGTCCTTCGCTGCTATCTGTATGTTATCCCTTTGGATTCGATGGTCTTCGTTTCGTACATGTTCGGAGATTCTTGATCTTTCTGTTTCGCTTTTGCGTATTTCGTTCTTGTGTTCCTGAGTTCTCACTTTGGGTGGTCCACTGCGCTCTACTATCTATGATACGTCACATTCGCATGGTCGGTTGTATACACAACTCTTTGAATTATGGTCTTCACTGTGTGGTTTGGTTTTGGTAAGTATTCCCCTGAGCGTTTTTTGTTACTTTGAAGGCAGTGCGTATCCTGTATTTCATGTCTTACTTTCGTATTTTGTCCGAGGTACCTGGTATATATGGTATTACCGTTGTGTAACTGAAAAAATCTTCTTTTTCAGTTACCCTGTTTAGTTAGGTGTTAGATGTGGGTACACATTTTCTTTAATTGTTTTAGAGGTATTTTATTTTTCTTTTATCGTACAAGCATCTTGCTACGCCTAACTTCACACTTTTCTGGTAATTGAAATATTATACTTATTCCTATAGGGGGGTTTCATGTATACACTTGTGAAAGTGTCGTTCCTGTGTACAAGTATGTGTAGGAATGGCAGTTCTTGTTCCATTGTGAATTTTATGGAGCGTGCGCGGTTATTTAGATGATTTAGGAATTCATCCAGCTTATGCTTGCCGTGTTGCCAAACTACGAAAGTATCTAAGCACATCCTTGGTTTTTCCGTGAATTCGAATATCGCTTTGTTTTCGAAGTCTTCCATATATATATATATATATATATATATATATATATATATATATATATATATATATATATATATATATATATTGCTCACTATAGGTGCTAGTGGAGAACTCATTTCCATCCGAAAATCTTGTTGATAGAATTTGGCTTTTACTTGAAAGTACGTTGTTCTAATGCATATTGTTAGAAGTCTATTATTATGTTTACCGTGGATTGCGTGTGTTCGTGTAACGTTTCATCTTTTTCCAGTTTGTCCCTTATGAATGATAGTTACTGCCTTATCGGTGGGCATAGGCTCACGATGTCGAAACTTCATGGTTGAGTTGGAAGTTTCTGATCGTTTCCAAGTGCTGTGTGTTCTTGACCATAGGTTCCTTTTTCCCGATAAGGGTGTGTTGATGCCTAGGAGAATTTTTCGTGCCCACATTTGGTCTCAGATCAGATCTAATGGGCCATGAAACAAAAAATTTGTTGTGAAAAATTTTTTTTTTATTTTTTGCCCCTTTCAAGCTAGTTATCGGATTTGTATAATTACCTAAAGAACATATTAAAATGATAACATCAGATCTAACCGGTCTGCAACAAAAAATTACCGTAAAAGAATATAATTTTTTTTTGAAAATTTGTGAATCCATTGTAGTTAGTGAAAAGGGAAAACAAGCTTGTAAACTTTCCACATCACCTGCTGTTATCACAATTAGTATAAAATAGATTTGTTTGATCAAGAAATGCTAACTTCAATCAAAAGATTATGAATTATGAACACAAATCGTGAAAGGTTTCATTTTTAATACGAATGAAAATTTGTACAATATCTGTAGCTCTTTAATAATCGTTGATTGTATTTTGCTCTTTAATGGTATGTGTACGATATTTTATTATTATGAAAATTATAAAATAACAAGCTATAATGCCCTCGCAAGGGGTAAATTATGTTGTGTCAAAGAAGGGTAACGCATGGCAGGCGGCTAATAAATGACATTTACAGGTACAAAGACCGAGAGGTTAGATATTTAAATCTAATAAGCAGATGTGCACAAATGTGATTGTTTTGGTGTTTCGTATTCCACTTTTTAATAAACTCTTTGAAAAGTAGGACAAACTTGAATAACTTTAATCCAGCTACAAGCCACCTGAAATATGTTACACTAATCAAACTGTAAAATTTTAACATTTAAAAAGTAAAACAGCTTGCCTTTTTTGTTTCTAACGCAAATAATGTCAAAGTTATGTATGTGAGTTTAAAGGGTATTAAAGGATTAATATAACTGTTCATTAAAACTTTTTCGTATTCCAAATAATACTTTATACTGGATTTAGTTCTTTAATGGTGAACGATAAACTTATTACGACATAAAGTTTGGTTATGAACGAAAAAGTACAAAAGTAAATGTGTAATTGATACATAAAAACAAAATTTACATCGATTGGGACTTGCATCTCTATGGCTCAGTTGGTCAGAGCGGTACTCTCGCAAAGTACATGTCGTAGGATCAAATCCTGCTCGAGGTAAATTTTTTATTTACGTATTTAATAATAATTTTTATTACGACATAATAATACACACATGGTACTCTCAACTTTTTTACTTTACATAATCATGATGCAATTTTCAAACAAGTGTGTGTAATATTTAAGACCCTATTTACAAATAAACAGGGATGGGTCTTTCGTTTGATCACAAACTGTTACTTGAAATTAAAAAAAAGCTATTTCCTAAATATTCATTCATTATGGTGTTTTAATGACTGTTCCATGCATACAAGTTAAGAATCAATCATAATTCAAGTGCAACAGGACCATATCGCTGAGAGCCATTGGTAAGCTGGGACTCCTTGGCTCAAAAAACGGTGTTTTCAACCTGTCAAACTATAGTTAAGATCATGTCAATAAATTAATTAATTCGTTTGTATTATTTATATTTTCAATTTGTTGCATGGTGAATGAGCTCTTGAAGTATTTTGCTGAAGTATTTACTGAATAATTGTAATTTTGTTGAATTTACTTGCTAATACTCAAACAATGTTAATTCTTTCACAACTAGATACCAACTGGTCATTATACAAAGCTCAACCACCTGCGGTGGTGCAATTTATACGGTAGGGGGTGATGGGCGCATACATTACCCCTCGCCTTGAAATAAATTTCAACATATTACACAAACGTAACAAATCACTTATATGAAGTTAGTAATTTGAAATGTTTCAATGTTGTACATTAGGTGAAGACGATACATTTTTAATCGCACGTCTAATTCCTGGTTTATCACACGACCAACGCAGAGGAGGAGAGTTTATGTCCTATTTGGAGGTTGGGTGCAGTATTAGAGAATCATTTCTGACGTTGCTCCTGTATATTCCTTGGACCATCGATGCCATATCTGTTGCTGCATCATTTGAAGGTGTTGGTATCGAAATAATCGATGTGTAGGAACGTCTCTAACATCGGGTTCGGGCAATGAAGTTAATGCTCTCCTAATGAGAAAATGAGTTGATGTAATTTGGATTGAGGTCATTAGGATTGGAACTAAGAGATGACAATGTCCGGGAATTTATTACTGACTCAACTTGGATAAGAAGAGTTTGAAATTCTTCTAACACGAGTAAAATATTTTGCATCGTTCGCCGTAAATGATCTTTCATGTATTTTATTCCGGCCTCCCAAAGTCCACCGAAATGTGGAGAATTCGCTGGAATGAATTTCCAATTCATTCCGTCATTGGCACAAAATGAAGCAAGCTCAGTTTTGTTATTAACTAAAAAGCTGGAAATTTCGTCTAACTCACCCTTTGCACCTATGATAGTACCATTATCCGAAAATAACCTTCCTATTTTAGATACGAAGCGTTTAAGGCAGGCAATATATGCTTCCGAATTAAGACTAGTAGCGATTTCAAGGCGAATTGCCTGGATGGTGAGGCAAATAAAAGGCAAACCCAAGCTTTAAATGTTTTGTATCCGGGTCCATTTCTATCGGTCAGTAGAAAGGGTCTAGGATAGTCTACTGCAGTTGAATGAAAAGGGAAGGGAGGAGTAACCCACTCTTGTGGTGGATCTCCCATTGCCGGAGATTGGAAGGAAGGTTTTGCTCTAAAGCATATTATACAATTATGTACTGTTCTTCGAGTGTTCATGAATGAAAAACAATTTGCTAAAATGAGAATTCATAGAAAGTAAGATATGGTGGCGTTTTTCGAATGATCATGTTGAATTTTCAGTCTGACTCCGACTGGTGGTAGGCATAAGCCAACGAGCTAAAGTGCTGAAGGAAATGAAAGCCAATTTGGACCATACCAACATAAAGATGATGATATTAATGAAGTTGGAGTAGTGCCACGTGACAATATATCTGCAGGGTTTGATCAGGAATCCACGTGGGACGAGGATGACATATTTATCCAGTCCAACACACTTATGGAATCTGTCCAATGAAAATGCAACTGAAAGGTGCTGCTAATGCCCTTTGAATTTTGTCTGACAGTTTGCCGGCTATAAGAGCGCTGCATTACTCTAAGTGAAGTGAGGTGTTCTGATGTATGTATACAAGCACCGTCACGTGCATCACAGAATGTACGAAGTTCAGTACGGACAGGATTGCTGCATCTAACATGTTTAGGAATTGTGCAATCGTTGATATGATGTGTCAAGTTCATCTCGCGCGGTTGCCCGTACTATATAAATATGTACAAGAACGGATTCGTCCCAAGAGAAATGTTCAACCCAAAATATTTGCAGAAGAATTTTGGCTGTAATAAGACAGGGACTCAATAAGCCTAATGGATCGAAAATTTGGGAAAAAGGAAAGGTCATGTACTTCATTCCCTCCCAAGGAGGAGGGCGGGATGTTTAAGCTTCCCAAGCTTCTTCAGCCACAATCATGGATTTCAGGATATATACATACATTACGTATATATGCAGGGTGGGACTAAGGATGGGTGTGGTCAGGATAGGATCGAAAGGAACGGAGTTAGGGCTCCGAGGAGGAAAATACTACCCCAGCATTCGCCTAAGTAGCCTCACATGGTGTGCATATACACAGTGACCATGCCGCTATATGTGTATGAGGAAAACCCCTGAAAAACCTCATACAAGGTAGACGGTAACGGAATCGAACCCATTACCTCCCGAATGCTAAGCAGGTCGTATCACCACTAGTCTGCCATCTCATCTGCGTAAAGTCAGGTTGAATAGATAATTGAAAACATATCTTACAGTTAAGTAAGGGGCTGAAGAAGTGTCATATGTAGCTGTATCTAATTGAAACTCTGAAAGTGGAACTGAAGGTTTTTCTCTCAAAGGATCAGCTGAAAACTTTTCTGTGAAGGATTAATTAAAACTTGTCGATACATTTTACATATATCGACTGGAACGACATATTTTTGTTGTCTGAAGCGGAATAATAAGTGGAAAAATAAATAATTTTGAATGGTTGGTCCGACCATACGTCGTTTAATGACCAGCCTGAAGAAGAGGAACAAGAACTGTTAAATAACACTCGAAGTTTGGTGGTAAATGAATCTGTCTTTAATACTTCATGGTGTGGCAGAAAGAAATGTGTTATGGGACCTTTCTACCATGGACATGTATCAAAATTTTGATACTCGACTATGAACGAAGTGTATAACTCTCGCAGTTCTGGGTTTCGCTGAAGTTTACGCTCGAGATTGTAAAATCTGTGAAGTACTGTTGACCTTGAATCACCTAGTTTAGAAACAGGTTTCTTTAAAAGTATTGAAACCACAAAGCGGTCTTTGTTATCTCTATAATGAGTTGAAATAGTACTTGCTTCCACGATTTCTCCTCTGGAGATTGCATTAATAAAGTACACTCCTCAATTTCCCAAAAGCGGTAAGGTTGACTTTGTATGCTTAAATTTTGTAAGTGAATTGGAGAAAAGTTTGAATTTGAAGAACCAGTTTTATAAGTGGTCCACCCACAATCCAACCGAACTTTTATGAAAGCTTAAAACGGATTTGACCTATGCATAATGATTCCCGGACCAAATTTGATCCTATTGGGAATGTGAAATTGAGGGTCTGCCAATTTATCAACATACAAACGTTAAATTTACAATAGAAAAGAAAAAGATGATTGTGATCCATTCCTTGCTGTTCTCTAATTGCAAAAACCATATGGGAGCCTAACACATTCCGTATGTCGTAAGCCAACTCATGCAGATCATTATATTAATGCTTCATCATATTATCATCCTGCACAAAAGTACGATACAAACTTTGTACAACCGTGCCACAAAGGTTTGTGAACCAGATAAACTACAACATTAAATCATCTTGGAAATGTCTTAATAAATAATGGCTTCAACAAACAACAAATTATAGTCATTTCAACCTAGACAAATGACGCCCACGGCTGATAAATAAGTTTGCCATTTTACCCTTCCTTGAAAACATAACGGACGAAATTGTTAAAATATTACAAAAGAATAATATAAAAGTAGCTTACAAAAGCAGTGTTAAAATTCTTCTGAATTCTGCTAAAGATCAAATACCATTACATACATGTGGTGTGTACGAAGTACCATGCTCTTGTAGTCAAGTCTACATTGGTGAAACTGGAAGAAGCATTAACACCAGGTTGACAGAACACAAAAGACACTTACGTTTACTTCATCCTACTAAATCAGGAACATGCCTTGCACACTCTGCACAATATAAGATTTGAAAACACAAGAATTTTGGTTAACGATAGGAATTGTATACAAGGAAGATTCGAGAAGCTATTGAAATTCTGACTCAACCTAACAACTAGAACAGAGGTAATGGATATGAACTATCTAATACCTGGATGTCTATTTTCAAGAACTGAAAGTTTTAGTTTACAACAGTGATTTAATTTTAATTCTTTAGTTACTTTACTAATATTTGTCATTTTGATGTTTTCTTGCCACTTTCACTTTCATATTACGCCTTACACAGAGTATATGTCTGAAAGCCTGTGAATATATAATAGCTTGAAACATTAATTGAGGTGCCAAAGTAAATTTATAAAATATGAAAACGCAAACATAAGTGTGCTACTCGTTATTAATATAAAATACCTTTAATAAATTGAATATTATTAAACTGCCTTAAAATGGCAAATCGCAGTGACCTCTAACGGACGAAGGCTACCAATGGTTTGTGACATTCAAGATAGTTCAATAATATTTATCATAAGCTATTATTTACTAAAATAAAATTAGATTCCGTAGTTGGCTTTTAAATACGTTTATCAAACTGTTGTAATATTAGTTGGCTTATATTGTATTTATATGTTATTATCATTTACGGAAGACGATAACTGTAATCATTATCGAAACGTTTGAATTTATATCGAAGATAATAAAAAATACACGATTTAATATGCAAAAGATAAGTATTATAATCAATTGTTATATGATTCTTTATATAAATAGTGAAACATCAGAACTGATTACCTATTTAACCTTAGGGTTAAGCGTTTTGTAATGAATTCTTAATACGATGGAGTATTTTAGCTCGTTGCTCTTAAAAATATTAGTCATGTAAGTAAATCTGTTATACGTATCCATGAATAAACATTTTTGCTTAATGTTATTCTTTTATTTTTAAAATTCGTTACGGGTAAAATTCAAACAATCTCAATTAATCTTGGTACTGGTATATTACTAACCATACAAGGAAGGATTATAACATTTTACATCATCTAATGATGCTTCGAATCCATTTTTGTTGTTTCTTCTTGGGAAAAAGTATACATAAGAACTACAACAGGCGGCTATGATACTACACATAAGAACACGTTAGATACGATAGAATCCTTGCAACAGTAGTGTAGCTAGGGGAAACCCAATTCACATAGTGAAATTACATGCGAAAGAGGGGAGATAAATACAGAGAGAGTTACCATTAGCGTGAAGGTGGGAGAGAGACAGAAAACGACTTAGGTAGATGTTTCTGAACTAAGGTGAGGGTTCGTGTCAAGGTAGGGTTTGGTTCTTATCTTGGATAATTACGCCTCCGTAGGTTAAGGTCCAGGTCAGTCTAAAACTAGGGAAGGGTCAGGGTAAGGCCAGGCCAAGTCCAATATCTGAAAATAAGAAGTCCTGTTTCAAGCTAACTCTGAAATTCATAGATATCTAAAAATAGAAACCAATTGTTGACAATGAGAGGGGTGGACGTGATTCTAAAAATAAAATCAATTCCTAGTAAATACTCATGACTCATCAATCTATTCAAGGTCACACAGTCAGGGTTATCTAAAATAGAACCAATTCCTGGAAAATGAGGTTATCAAAAATTATCCATTTCTTCAAGACTCTGGCTGAGAAGTATACCTGTGACTCGTGGATCTCGTGAAGACCCTAATCAATAAACAGACTGATACACTGAGCTTAGAATAGAAAACTAAGAACATCTCTTTTTCAACAAAATATCTGATGTCATTAAATAGATAACGCATAACACTTGATTTCAAAATGTATAAATTACAGAAATGTATATAAATTTGCATGTCTCAATTAAAAGGATTGCATGTTATATCTGAGTTATCAAGTTCTAAAAACAGAGTAAATATTTGTATTATTCATTTCTCTTAATTGTTATAAAACGTTGGTTCTCAACTAAGAGATGGTATATAGATTATGGTCTGTTGACCGTCCAAATCTACAAGTGCAGTATGAGGCTTATGGGAAGGCAGTGTATGCTTTCCAAACTTATTATACCGATAGATTACTGCACCGTTTTATAATATCGGGCCTGGTAGCTACGGTGTAACGAACACGATTTCTAACCCAAAATAAAAGACTTGAATATAAGTTTTAAATGAACTTATAAATCGAGTTGTAAATATACCGAACAGAAGGTCGATTGATACGAAGCTGGTCGCATTAGAAGCTAAATGTGGGTACCGAGATAACTGTAAAAATTACTTTATTAAATTTTTGCAGTTAATGAATTTTATTTTAGGTGCACATGCTTACATGTATTTATGTTTATGAACGTTTATAATACGTAAAAAACGATTTAATAAAATTAAGCAACATGGCATTATACATATCCTTCACATGAGATGTGGTCTTGACGTAAGAACTGACTTGGAAACAAAAATCACATATGGTCGCATTCAAATTAACCATTAAGAAGTATCCAATAAAGCAACTTTCTATAACTATAAGGGATGTTTGAATTAAGACAATCATTTTTAGATACAGCTTGTTAAGACTGTTTTAAATGTATCTTCCTTGACTCGTGCAAATGCATGTATGATTTAGAGCACAGTAATTCAAGCTTAATTTAACCTTAAGGTATTAATTTTTAGTTATTTTGACTTCTGTATGTGTTCTTTTTCTGCATTTTAACAGCAATAAAGTTATCATAATTCATCAGCGCCAAATAAACATTACTATATAAATCAAAACTTTAAAACGTAGATTGTAAATTCAAATAGGGGAGAGGATTCATAGATAATGGTTAAGTAAATGGATTACCTGCTACATAATATCGATATCGATACTTTGACATGCAAAAGAAACACTATAACTAATACCATGCAGCATTCGATGAAGTAGAAATTGAAGCTTTGCCTATAGTAGAAGCTTGTGTGTAAGCAAAATAATTTTATTAGAATTTTATTATAGATACATCATTTATTTTCAACATTATATAATATTACTCGCACAAATGATATATTCCGGCCAGTTTGGTGTAATCACTGGAGTCGACCTCTAGCTCCTCGGAAGAGAAGATTGTAACGTTGATTATCAACTATTCAATATCATTTTGCTGATTATCTGCTTTCCACATATTATTTTCAATAGTCTTTACGTGATTTATATAATGCTGCCAGTTTTGTGTCCAGATTTATTAACTGTTCTATGTCCTTTACCTTAAACGCCGTATTAATCATTTTAATACGATGTTTGACTGGTGCCTATATCATTTCTATCGGGTTTAATTCACAATGGTATGGAGGTAAAGGAAGCACATCATGACCTCTTTCTTGTGCCATAACGACAAGTTAATTTTTATCATATTGATGCCTCACTTGAGCTACAGAAGCCAGTCAGTCTCGCTTTAAAACGTTTTCTTCAATGGGCATTTTTTTCTTACTACGCCAATCAACAACTTGTTCTTTTCGTCGTTGGAATTCTCTCTACCTTTCTATTGTAATAAGACGCATTATCCATAACAATAACTGAATTTTGTGGTATATTTGTAATAAGTTGGTTGACAAACCAGTTCGTATACACATCTGCGTTCATTTCCTTATGTATATCAGCAATGTTGTTTTTACACAAGAAAGTTAGTTCTACACCTGGTATAAAACCATTGTTCCCACCAGCATGCACTAAAACAAATCGGATGCCACGATTTTCCCAGTGCATGCCCTACGTTAACCCACGATTCATCGGTATATATAATACTTTACCTAAAAAGTAAACATCTTTAATTACGTGAAATTCGACATTATTAAGTATGTAATTAGAAATGATTTAATAATAATAAAATTACTGTGAATTACCTGGTTCTCTGAACTTTCTAATGCATTGTAAGTATTTATGCCTCCATTTTATATCATTACGCTCAGTAAGAATACTTTTTCGTCCCATCTTTTGCAATTCTTTCAAGAAGTTGAAAAGTGCACTGCGTTTATCAAAATTGAATTGTTCAGTTCAGTTCAGTTCGAGTAACTCGAAGCAGGAGTAGACAGTTACCAACCTCGAGGATGGCAAATGAGATTTTGCCGAAACGTGGTTTTGCAACAAACGGTATTTTAGAGACCAGAGGAGCTACGCGGATCAACACCCGAGAAACCAGCAGTACATACAGCAGCCGCGAAAACCTAAAGATCAATATATATATATATATATATATATATATATATATATATTGTATTATATAAATGTTAATTATCTTTTTCTTTAAATTACTAATAATAGAATATTGAATTAAAGTTAAACACTACACAACTTCTATAGTTTCCTATATTTCAATCTTCATCAGGGCTTAATTTAAATTAAAACAGGGCTTAATTTAAATTTAGCCCTGATGAAGATTCAACCGGAATTGAAATATAGGAAACTTTATAGAATTTGTGTACTGTTTGATTTTAAACCAATATTTTATTATTATAGTATTATTCACCAGTAATTAGACTTCTGCAATATAACAATCAATTAACAAATTACTAAAATGCTATAACATTGTAATTAAAGCGATATTTCACTTGGATACCCTGAACCGCATTTTCCATCCTTTCCTACAACATTACGATATCAAAATTTTCTATTTATTCATTATACTGTATACAACAATTTGTAACCCATACAGCACATAGATAACTATTATACGTACACTAAATATCTATATAAAATATTCATAATATACATGAGATGACCAATGGATATTGAAGGGATATACAAATGTCCGCCCAATATCCAGTCATTACGAGATATGCAATGGATATTATCTGTGGATATCTAATACAGCACATAAATGACTATTATACATACAATAAATATCCATAATATACAATAGATGTCCTAGCTGTCAAATAGATACTGAATGGATATTCAACTGTCCGCCCATATCCAATCCACTGTATATCTTATAGACATACATGTTCTGTTTTTATAGATGCACGAAAACAAAGCAAACATACAGAAAGTTTTATTTATACTGAAAATACATAAGTTATTAAAAATATATACAAAAATATGTAAAAGGTATGAAATACGTAGAAATATTTTAAAATAATGTCAAACAATTACATATGTATAACGTATAAAATAAAATAAATAGCAAACACTTAATCAACATTTTCTCAGAATCTGATTTGTTGTTGGCAGATACAGTAGATGACATTCGTTTCTCCTAAATAAAAATAAAATAGTTTCAAAATTATTTGCAAACTATGGAAGTATTAAAGAAGTAATTCATGATGAAATAGTAACAATTGTTTCAAAACGGTACAAAAATACACTACCTCTATCTTTCAAAAATACAAAAATTTACAACTGAAAATTTGGATTAATATAGATGTAAGATAAGATTATTAAAATAGTTAAAACACACTTACCGATTTTGACTCCTTGTACTGGCATGGCGGAGCCAATTCCAGTAGTAGTAGTCGTTTTAGCTGATTAGACTTAATCATAAAAAGTAATTGAATAAATAATAATACAAGATGAAATATAAACACTTACTCAGAAGTACATCAGAAAGTTTTAAATTAGAAAATATCTTTTCTTTTTCCCCAGCCCAAATAAACATGGCTGCAAGTTTGTCTGTAAATAAGCCTTCTTAAAATTAATTTAGTGATTACATCCACCTTGCATTCTCCAATACGACTTAAATTAGATATCTAAAATCAAAGATATTATTTAGAATAAGCGAGCAATTTGTATAAAATAATAATCAGTTTCATATACAGTAATAGATTTAATAATGATTGTTCCAACTGTATGTGGGAATCGTTTCTGACATTGATGGATGAAGTTGGAACAAACTGAAGTTCTAGGTGGCAAATGTATAACTTAACCATTTAATATGAACAGTAATTGATACTACTGTGGTAAGTAACCTCATGTTAAATAAATTAATAATTTTTGTATAGATAAATATATGATGTAATTCAAACAATGTTTCAGCTTCTTTTTATTTATTTTCTATAATTTCCAGTTCTTGAATAGTATTTATTGGAAAGTTTTCTAGTATGCCCGTTTGATTCATCCCAATATTGCAATCTGCTGCTTTTGTAGAATTATTGCTTTCAATAGACTGTTTTAATTTTATTGCATTCAATTCTTTAAAAATTCTGTCTTTAAAATAATCTGAAATGTTAATTGACGCAAGTAACTTTTACAGTATTACAAAACTCAATGCAAATATTACCATCTTCAGATGATGTAGATTTCACTGAACAACGTGGTGTATTTGGTCTTGTAGATGGAGTTAAGCATTCCGCTGAAAAAATAAAAAACATAGGATTTATAATATTTCTAACGTGTATGATTTTTACTTACGATATGCTTCTAGTGTTTTTATTTTATAAGATATCCACGTTTCCTTAGGTTCTACATGATCTACAACATATTTAGTATAAAGTAAAGTATTTGTTATAGGTGGCCAGTAGCAATAGTCCTGATCTATAATCCATTCTTTCGACACAAGGTGCATCCCATCATGAAATTCTACTACCGAAAATCCATAATCATAATGCAGCGACATTGTATAAAAAAATCTGTAAATTTTTGTAAAGTAGTTAACAAATCAAAACCAATGTGTCTTCAATTAGCTTAAATTAAATCTGATATAATACTTAATATATTAAACACTAAAACCACACGATTTACATAAAACCAAAGAAGAAATTATTATAAACATTCGGTATGATTATGTAAAAGGGGAAACACTGCGAAACCGTTCATAAAAGGTAGTTTCATGCACTTCCATTTTATGTCAGAAACAGGCCATGCCTCCAATACTTCCAATAAATTACTTACTAAAAACAGTTAGAGTGATGAAGCACACGGTTTATTATAAATATCTGTTGCATTTAGGTATCGCTTTATAATTATTACCGTCATACATTTATTATTAATGTTATATGCAAAATTGTGGATCTGAATTATAATGTTTCCAATTATGCAGTAGTAGTTCGATTCATCCACAGATAACATCCAGCCTGGAACATTAATTTGTTTATACTGGTTGGATACTGCAATGTCAGTTACAGGCCCTGTTGAATGAGGTTTCTTTCGTATGGTTTTTTTTAAAGTTCTCATATAATTTTCAAATACAAATGCACTATATGAATCGAGGGAACCTAATTTCCTTACATCATTGACAATATGTAACAAACCTTGCACATTATGTAAGACAAACTCAGTTCCAGACAAATTGTAATAAAAGACTCAACAAAATGTACTAACAGGTTTTCCGCATAATCGATAAAAGTGCAAAGAATTCTAATTGCTACATGTAAAGTAAGGAACTGTTCGTAAACAGTAGTGGGTATAACATTATGTAGGATAACTGTACTAGTATGCAAAGAAATTGATGCAATTCTGTGGCTTTCCATTTGGTCACATTTTCAATTTGTTGGGGTTTTCGAACAAATTCTTTTATGATAAAGGTGTATATATATATATATATATATATATATATATATATATATATATATATATATATATATATATATATATATTATATAGGGTGTTCCAGTTTTTGTAGCAGGACTTTAATAGTCGATAGAGCTTTCAAAATTAAGACAAAAGTTCACATAAACATAAGTTGCCAAACGCTTAGTTTTGGAGATACAGGGTTTCAAAGTTTAAATTTTTTCAGTTCTTTTAATTTATCTTCAAAACTATTTAAAATAATAAATCCAAATTTAGTACACATATTACACTCCTTAAACGCAATATTAAGAGTAGTTTAACATTTATTAATATCTACAGGGTAGTACATTTTATGGGGTGGTGCACCATTTATCCCCCGAACTTTTTCATGCGACGCCTCTAACTCTTAAAACCAAAAATTTAGATTGCCATTTGATTTAGGAACCTTTTTGTCTTCTGCTTTTTTAGAAAAATGCATAGTTTTGAGATAAATTAGCTGTAACCCATGAACAGCTTCCAAATGGTAATTAAAGAACGTCTGATGCTCCCGCAAACATTAGTGTGCCATGAAAAGAACAATAAAAAAAAATCAAATTATGTCAAATCTCACGTTTTATTTTAAACACGACTTGTGCATAAGAAAGAATGTAATTTATTTACATATTTTATGGTGTGCAAAAGTGGTCTTTTAAAATGCCATTTTTGTTTTCTAATCAAGAAATAGCGGATATCCATTTTATTTATGATTTTGTAAATGGAAGTTCAGCAGCAGCAGCCCGTGAATATAGGCGAAGATTTCCTTTTAGAAGAGCTCCGCATCCTTCAGTATTTGTAAGAGTTCGCCAAAAATTATAAGTCAGGGGTTAAAATAATAATCATAGGCAGCAAAGAAATATTGCACGACGAATTTTGCGTGAATTCGACAGAGATCCCACAACTAGCATTAGAAGAGTATCTGTAGCTTTAGGTGGACTCTCAAATACTACTATTCACCGAACATTAAGACGGGATCACCGATATACTTACCGCCTACAACCTTTTCAAGGACAGGGGATGCAGAACGTAGAGTTGCGTATTGTTGAAGGATTCTTACTGAAAATAATAACAATTCAGGTTTTTAAATAATATTTTATGGACCGATTAATCCTGCTTCACTCGCCGTGGTGTGGTAAAGTTTCACAACCAGCACGTTTGGGCACATGAAAATCCACATGTAGTTCGTCCGAGGCATTTCCAACAAGAATTTAGTGTGAACGTCTGGATAGATATTTACAATAATCACTTTTTGGGCCCTACTTTTTACCACCTCGGATGAATGCTGTAGATTTATTGGAATTCTTAGAGAATGAACATGGGAATATGTGGGAACATATTCCCTTAAATTACGAAGAACGGCTTGGTTCCAGCTTGATGGTTGTCCAGCTCATTATACTAGAATCGTTAGAAACTGACTGGACAACCATTATCCAGGAAGATGGATCGGTTGTGCAGGCCCAGTTCCTGGCCGCCAAGGTCTCCAGACCTAAATCCTTAGATTTTTTGTGTGGGTGTATTTAAAAGAAAGGGTGTATGCAACTCCTGTGACAAGAGATGAACTCACTAATAGGATTAGGGATGCGTGTAATGAAATAAGACAATTTTAGTTAATATTCCACGTGCAATTAATCGTCGGTGTGAATAATGTATTCAACAAAATGGTTCACATTTTGAACAGTTTCTTTAAATTTATTTATTATTACGATAGCGTTTTTGTTTTGTTGTTATAGGTTAAATTTATTTGTTTAATTTATTTATTTCGTTCGTTTCGTTCTTGTTAAAATCTTAAATAGAAATTCTTTCAATTTTTTCCAATAAATACGTATTTTTTAATATTTATTTTGTTGTTTTGCTTTTATTTTCCTTTATTTAATTCAACTGAAAAGTTACGAAAAAATCAGTGGAGTACTACTTTTTATTAAGAGACAAAAAAACGTGAGAATTGACAAAATTTGATTCTTTTCTATATTGTTCTTTTCATGGCACACTATTTTTGCGGGAGCATTAGACGTTCTTTACTTACCATTTGGAAGTTGTTTATGGATTATAGCTAATTTATCTCAAAACTATGCATTTTTGAAAAAAAGCAGAAGACAAAAAGTTCCTAAATCAAATGGGCAATCTAAATTTTTGGTTTTAAGAGTTAAAGGCGTCGCATGAAAAGTTCAGGGGATAAGGGTGTAGCACCCCAGAACATGTACTACCCTGTAGATATTGCTACACGTTAAACTACTCTTAATATTGAGTTTAAGAAGTGTAATATGTGTACTAAATTTGGATTTATTATTTTAAATAGTTTTGAAGATAAATTAAAAGAACTGAAAAAAATTAAAACTTTGAAACCCTGTATCTCCAAAACTAAGCGTTTGGCAACCTATGTTTATATGAGCTTTTGTCTTAATTTTGAAACTTTTATGGACTATTAAAGTCCTGCTACAAAAAATGGAACACCCTGTATGTACATATGTATATATATATATATATATATATATATATATATATATATATATATATATATATATATATATATATATATATATATATATATATATATATAATTATTATATTGAATCACATATGCATATATTCCATAGGAATTTGCATAACCATTCCAAAATTAGGTATTTTTGTAACGGTTGTAGTTCACAAATGCTAATTATCGTATTTTTGAGAAAGAAAATCTTCATCAGTACGGTTTAAAAAATGAATGTCTGGAAAGCACATCCTGCTTCTTAAATATTCCCTTTCTTAAGCACATTTGGTACAGCCAAAATAAACAGTATGCCCTTTTGTTTTTGTAATAAATGACTTTGCAGGGCATCACTTACAATACGATAAAGTGTAACACTAAACTTTCTATTTTTGTGATGATGCCGTTTTGAACTAATGTGATGATTTCAGTCACAAATTCTCCCAAAAAAATATTAGCATCAGATAGTTTTGAATATCCGTGATAAGTCCCGATTAAAAATACCTTTGAACTAGGATGAACACAACCTAGTATAGGGCATAGTTGACTATTACTCGAATCAGACAGTCAATTCCTACTTTGAGCTTAATTTCTCCAAATTTTAAAAATTATGGTAAAATACCAAAATGAGTATATTTCGCAGGTTCAACACCTTTAACTGAAGCATTTCTAGGAGTATGTAATAAGGATCTTGCATCTTCGGAGAAATTTTCAGATGGCATAAATTTTTTTAAAAGTATAAGTAAGGCAGTTAAAGCCTTTTGGATAATGTTATATTCTATTGCCCATTTTGAAATTTTATTTTTCATATTCACGAGTTGATCTGGTTTCGCAGCCTCGTAGTCGCCGATGTCTTCCAAATCGGTACTTTCAGATATGGTCTTCTCGAAACTTGTACCTTCAAATGTGGTTTTTCCAAAGTTGCATCTTCAAATACAGGATCTAAACTAAAATTGCAGGTAACTTCGGTGGTTAGTGACTCCTCACTTTCCAGACTCCATGGTACATTATTACTTGCACAATTGATTACTGTATCAAAATCTAAGTTTAACTAACTGGTAGTTTGTTGGTTAATACAACTAATGTTTTGACTAGGTACTGCTACTACTAGATTGCTGAGTGTCTAGCAGAAATATCTGCCAAGTGCTTCCGTTTAAGTCTTCTAGGTATTACAAATAAAATTAACGTCTTTAAAAATTAACGGAAGCGCGGGTTAAAATACTAATAAACAAGCGCTATGATAAACAAAGTTGCAAATTAAAATAACGACTTACTTATAATTACCAGCACCCTGGAAATGTAGAGAAATAATTTATTTTACCAAAAATACTAAATTAATCACGTTACACCAAACGTTACACCATCAACATACACGAGCGCCTTAGATCATACGATCTAAGACCGGCGCACACTAAGTTGTTCGGTTCGAGCGCTGTCGGATGCGCCTCCCGTCTTTGAAATCTCACGAGAAAACGCGCCACAATGATGCTGCTTATTTAAAAATAACAGAACGTAATATGTAAACTGCGTATCATAAATTACTAACTCCCATAAAAACATCTCTAGATAAAAATCTAGGAAAATATCTATAAGGAATTTTTTGTAGATATACAATGGATATATAGTTAGTTGAAAAGTTGAAATCTTCTTCAACAATATTTATTTTACGATAAACCATTATTTAGGCTTGCACTCTAATAATAAAATAAACATTTTATAAATTTTTATGATCAAGTGACAGCATTCATATCCATTTACTTTAGTCAGTGTATATCCATTCTATATCAGTAAGGATATGGATCTATTATGGATGTTGTGATTATCTAAAGGATATCCACTGTATGTCATGTGTTGTATGAGAACGGTTGTGGTGATTCTTTAGTTTTTATATTGAAATGGAAGAAAGTTTTGTTTTAACTGAAGATGAGAACTGTATTCAAAATTTGACCAGGTATAGCGCAACTTCGGTAAAATTATGCAATATTTTAACTGTATATGCGTGAAACAGTCTACAGAAGCACAAGAAATTATTCTAAATGCATATAACTTCTTTTCAAGTAAGAAGCATCAAAATGTAGCTGGAGACTTTGGAAAAATAAATCTACCTGAAGTAAGTACACCATTCAGATTTAGAATTGTAAATAAGTACTGGAATAAATAACATTTTTTAACTTTAGTTTACAGCAACATGTCTTGGTATTAGCAGGTGTACGGTTTTGAAATATAAAACGAGAAACTCAGTAGAAATGAATACCAAAATAGAGAAACCAAGGACGAAGTTGAAATCACAAGATGATAAAGTAAGAAATTGTATACATCAGATGTGTAAGGACAATAAGTACTATTTATTACGATATTAACGGTTTCCACTAAATTGAAACTTTAGATAAACATATATCTCTGAACACTCTGCTCACCACTTGCAAAGAAAAAGAGATTTACAATTACCCAAGATCAAGCTTGAGTCGATTACTTCGTACTTTAGGGTTTTATTATACAAAACATGATAATAGGCGAGCCTTAATTTTAATTTTATATGAAAAAAGGTACTACTCCAATGAGTGCTCTCGCGCTTTATTTCGTTAGAATTTTAAATGGCAGTCATGTGCCATGTGTCTAATTACTGGCGAAACAAACGCACTATAGTAATGATATATATATATATATATATATATATATATATATATATATATATATATATATATATATATATATATATATATATACATATATGCACCTAGTCCGACTATAGGGTTTATTAATGTTAATTTTTACATTTAATTTGCCATTCAAAATTAATTTTTTATGAAAAAATCTCTTAGAAATTAAAATTTTGTTTAAGCAAAAGAGAAAGCAAGGAAATAATTACATAACAAAGGCAAATAATGTAAGAAATAAAGCAAATATCAATCTCTTAATTTTAATTTATGCTCAAAAAATCCTTCGTTTCCATTAAAGCCTTTGTAGCTGTAAAAGTTGTAGGTAACCTTTGTCAACAATAAAAACACAAGAACTTTTATTTTACCGGATACATTTCTCTTTGTAACGAAATAATTTTTCCAATCAGTATTTTTACGAGAAAAACTGACATGGCGTGAGACCGAAGGTCGAACGATTTTGCCAAATGTCAGTTTTTCGAGCAAAAATACTGAATTTTGAGTTCAAAATAAATTTATCCTTAAAATAAAAGCTCGAGTGTTTTTTGGTAAGATAAATGTAACGACAGAATATATGAATGAATTTTGTATGTTTCAATACCAACAGAACTTTATAATTGTAACTGACAGAACAAACATTAATCTGACGTACCGACGCGACGGACGACTATTAGATGTAGTCTGATTATGAGGAACAGGCGTTTTATCGGTGATAAAAAAGGATGCACCTTTTTTATCGCTGTAAAACTGACAAAAACGTCATCATTAAATGGCACATTTTATATTGGAGTTAATTTATCGCTGACAAAGTGACAATTGCACTGCGACTTATACAGTTTTTTATACATGATTTAAATTGTCATAAAAAAATTAATTCTGAATTGCAAATTGCATGTAAAAATTAACATTAAAATACCCTATCGTCAGACTTGGCTGCAAAAGTATTGTTATATATATATATATATATATATATATATATATATATATATATATATATATATATGAGTTTTATTATCAAGTATACCTACAACACAAACACAGAGAAATATCTTCGAAAGCTAATTTTAAAATTCTGTGGAAATAACCTGAGAAAAATAGTTGCGTACACGATTTATACGAAAATCTGGGCTATTCACTATTACATCGTTTGAAAGTGATGGATAATAATTCCCTCGTAAGGTTTTCTATAGCTTTCCTCCTTTCCTGAGTTTAATAAATTGAAGTGAGGATGGTATTGAGATTGGTAAAAGTCTGTCACTCTTACTATGCATAATTGATCTTAACGCTTAGAACCACATTTCTGAAGACTACGTATGTAAAATATTCCTTATTCAATATTCATGCGAGTATGATAATTTTTTGCCCTTAAAATAATAAAATATGGCGTAACTGTTTTAAAGTTTTTCACAAAAGAAAACTGCAGATTCTAGAGCTGATTTTATGTCGATTTAACGTAAATTACCTCAATCAAAAATACTTACTAAGAGAGCTGGAGCTCTTGCAAGATAGCGCCCTAACATCGGTTTAATTCAAATATCTTCAAAATGGTTTCCCTTTAAATGATGACGTTCTGTAGATTTATTTAGTGGAGTATCCAATAGTATGGCGTGAATATGATTTTTTAGTTGTACTCATAAGCGCCTCGTTTGGGCGGGACATTGGACATGGTTATTCATAAGTTTTTGTTTTTCAAAATTTCGCAATTTTAACATAAAATTTAAAAAATTTCGATTTTTTCATAAAAGAATGATACTCTTGTCTGAAGTCGCTACGACGCACCGTTTTCGAAATACATCGATTTGAACTCTTCATATGTTAATCATACTTTTATAAAATTAATTAACGAATTCATTTACAAATATGAAAGATGGCTATGTAAAATAAGCAATATAACAATTGCGTGAACGTCAAAATAACTAGTATTACAGATACTAGTTGAGGTTAAAGTGTCAAATAAGTTTTAAGTGAAAGATTTTTTATTGTTTAGTTATATTACCCTAAATACAAAAAGTTGAATATTGTTAGAATGGTTTCGTTTAGTAACGAAGAATATGCCGATATGCATTTAGTGTACGACGAAATGCAATGCAACGCTCGGGCAGCAGCACGTAGATTTGTAGACAAATTTCCAGGTAGAAGAGACCCTAAATCATTTACGGTTCTTCATCAAAGAATTAGGAAACAGGATCGGCAATTCCTAAAAATAATGAAACGGGAAGACATGCTGATGTAATGGAGGAATATCAGAATGATATTTTAATGGAAATTGAGTACAATCCCAAAATAAGCGTAAGAAGGTCGGCTGCAATGTATCCCAATGTGTCAAAATCTTCTGTGTGGAACATTCTACTTAAGGAAGGCTTGTATCCTCTTCATTTCAAAAAGTCCAGGTCTTGCAAGCAGGTGATTTTCCTGCTTGTGTTGATTTCTCAATTGGATGCAAAACAAAGAGAATCAAGACCAAGATTTTTTCAGGATGCCTGTGACGAATTTAGGGGCAATAGGGGAATTTTGCAAACATTCAGCAATCTTTACATAAAAGAATAAATTTGTGCATAGAAACGGATGATCGTCATGAGGAGCGTCTTTTGTAGATTTAGTTTTGTGTTTCATGCTTTCAGTTCAGTCATTTTGAATTTTTTATTATTAATTGTGTCAGCAACATTTTTGTATTAAAACGATTATTTTTACCCGAGTTAATATCTTACGTTCTAAAGCAAAATTAATTTATGACATGAGAGCAGTTTGACGTTCACGCAATTGTTATTTTGTTTATTTTCCATAGCCATCTTTCATAATTGTAAATGAATTCCTTAGTTAATTTTATAAAAGTATGATTAACATATGAAAAGTTCAAATCGATTTATTTCGAAAACTGTGCGGAGTAGCGACTACAGACAAGAGTATCATTATTTTATGAAAAATCGAAATTTTTAAATTTTATGTTAAAATTTCAAAATTTTGAAAAACAAAATAACAATGTCCATTGCCCCACCCAAACGAGCCGCTTATGAGTACAACTAAAATAATATTCACGCCATACTTCCCATTAGGAAGTATTTTGTATTAAGGTAATTTACGTTAAATCGACATAAAATCAGCTCGAGAATCTGCAGTTTTCCTTTGTGAAGAGTTTGTGGGCACCCTGTATATATATATATATATATATATATATATATATATATATATATATATATATAATACTAAGTGACATGGAAATTGCAACACCAAGAAGGGTAAGAATTTTTGACCAAACTTGACAGAAACGTTTAACTACTAAAAGGTAGCAATTGATTAAAATTTCATTCAAATGGATCAAGTGGTAATGGCTTATCTGACAGTTCGTTCAGTTTTTCGAACAATTTTGTTAGGTGTATATTGTGCGAGATTGTATTCAGTTCTTTATTGTTTTCGCTTGTGATTGTTTGCTTTGATGGTGTGATCATGCTTAGAGGGCGCCAATGTTTAAATTACCTCAAATTAAACCAATTCGACAGAGGTCGTAGTGTTGGTTTGCGCGAGCTAGTTTTTCGTTTAGAGAAATCACATGGACTAGGAAGAGTCAAAAACGCCGCAGAAGACGAACCGGGGGACGAAGAAGAACAAATCAGGCGCAGTACCGCCATCTTCAACTTACGGCAACAAGAGACCGATTTTCAAGTACCAGATCAATTGCCGAGCAATGGTTAGCTAACGATGGTCATCCTGTAACCCTTCGAATGGTTTACCGCAGAATCAGAGCTTTCGGCTTACAATCCTATCGGCCACATCTTGTGTTACCACTAACGGCTCAACATCGACACTGATGATGGCCATATGAGGGTCAGACGAAAACGTGCGGAACGTCGAAATGTTGAATTTTCTATTGCGGGGCATTGTAGGGATTATGGTATGGGGTGCTATAACTTATGGGAGTAGGTCTCGTTAGGTATTCATCCTAGGCAATATGAACGCGCAACGGTATGTGGATGAGGTGGTAGAACCCCATATTCTTAAAACAAAACAGAGAGTTTGATTTATATATTTCAATTATAAGATTTTCTTACATACAAGAATTGAAAATAGTTATATGAAAATTAATTAGGAAAATCAACATGTAATGTATTTTTAACTTTCCCACCTAAAGGGGAAGTTATTGTAATCGGTAAATAATATCCTCGGGCCCCTTGTATTAAAAAAAAATTATTTTTGAAAAATGTCGATAATGTCGGTGTGTGGGCATGCGTGTGTGTATGTGTGGGTGCGTGTGTGCGTGTGTGGATGCGTGCGTGCGGGTGTTGGTTCGTGCGTACGTGAATGCGTGATTGAATTGACTCAAATAATAGACGGTGACAAAGTTTTTCGACTAGGCTGACCCATATTTTTTAGAAATAGAGCGCTAGAATGCATAACACTTCAATAGACAAGAATATACTTAATTGAAATTTAATAAATCTACGAACATATTTTATATTTTCAACGGCCTTAGTTACGATACCTGATTTTTGACTAATTGTGAATCATATTTTCACTTTATTTTACCATTTTGGGATTTGCTACATGTTGTTTTGTGTTTATGTATTAGTTGGTAAGCAACACACGACATCTCTAGGTAGAATATGTGTACTCTTACACAATTTTTATTTTGGAAACTAGCTGCTTTGGGAAAAAGTGGCATTTAATTAGTTTGTATTTCGAGTAACCGAATGTTTATGTACTGCTTTAAAGTTTTTCCTGATAAATAAAAAAATTGGTCCAATTGACCAAAAATTAAATTTAAAGGTCCTTTGATTCATCTTTGGGTTGACGTCGTGTTGTCTAGTTGGCGTCCATAAAAAATCTACTGACTGAAGGAAACGGATTGGGCTGTATTTTTACAAAATTTATATTGTAAGATGCATTTCAGTTACCCTGGATTTTATTTCCAGCATTTAACTAATATTATACTAATAAGAGTTTTTACTATTTCGTTTAAAACGCACATAAGTTTCCTTAAAAACTAGTGACCTTCCACTTCATTGAGAGGTAAGTTTCTGCAATTATTTATACCACGTTACGTTACTGTTTATACAGGGTGGGCCAATAGTGCGTGGGTGGAAGAGTGTGGTTTTATTAAGGAATACTGTTGATGGGATGTGGCGGGGTATCATTAAGACTACAAACCTAAAATATTTTCACTTGAATCGCAAAGTTTATACAGGGCGATTTATTGTCAGGGTATTTTGAACACCCTGTATACGTAGTAGGTAATTTTGTTTGTAGTTCTATGTACTTAGTTAGATTCCGTATATAAATATTTTTTGTGTGGTCGAATTTAGTGTTTTATAGTAAATTTGTTTTAACGTGTGCAGCGAGCTTTAGAGATGGGAGGTGTACGGCGAGCTTTAGTTGGTGTTTTTTAAATGATTGTTCCGAAAGTTTAGGTTGTTTTTCCGTATTATTTTCGTTTATTGAATATTGATTAACGCTTATTTGTAAATAGTAGTTTATAAATTTAAATAAGGTTTATTTCGTTTGATTTCCGAAAATATAATAGAAAATTAAGCACGTTAAATGAATAGTATAGGTTTATCTGTGTATAATGTCATTGTCGCGACAAAAGTCGCTTAACTTCAGTTGTCCGGATGAATACTGAGTATGTTGGTTTTGATTGATAGAGGAAACATGTGGGCCTTATTGTTCGTACTTTAAGGTAAACATACAGAGGCTGTATTCGTTGATCTTGCTGACGTGTTGTTTTCAAAATTTACCGAGTCCTTACGGACGAGAACGAAATTTAGGTATTGGGGTACTAAATTTTCCCTTCCGTTTTTTAATTGGTGGAATTAAAGTAGATAAGATTTTTATGAGTAGTGGGATCAAAAATCCAAAATGGAAATTGTTAATAATTTTAGAGTCTAAGACAGATCACGCTTTCGAGTAGTTGTACGTTGCCGCTTGTGTTACGCTTTAAGGGGTGGTTTAGAACGTTGATATTTTGGGACCTTGTGGTGTCTAACGAACGTACTTTTTTGTGTAGTAAGGGTAGTTTAACTATCCCTGAAGATAACCTGTGACAAAGGGATTTATTAAAATTGTTCACCACCATAGGGTTATACCTAGTGCCGGTTTCGAGTTTACGTAACATTACCTGGAGGACATCTTCGTGTTTTCTTAGTGCGTCGATGGACTTCTTGGTTTATATCGCCTTTGCGGATTTACTTAAAATCATCGTTCTTGAGTGCCACTTAATTATCGTATGAAGCGTGTGTAAAGATAAAGAAACTTTCGCTATATAGATATTAAAATTTATAGTTATTTAAACAAATTAATAAGGATTGTTAGTGGAAAATTAAAATTATTTAAAGGAACCTTAAAAGCTAAAAGTTATCAAACAATTTTGAACACTCACATTAACCTTTTAACGAGATTAAATTAAGAAATTGTTCGTGTATAACAGAATATCAGTCAACATTTTATCATCATTTTGCCGGACCAGGGAGTTTCCATTCCCGTTATAGCCGATCACCTGGGTCGTATCTATCGTTGTAACACAGAGGAGGTGCTAGCTAGACCCTGTAAGGTAATATAACAGTGGGCTTTATATTGAAAATTTTGAAGATTTTTGTGTCTCGAATTATTTTATTTGTTGATAAAGGTTGGAAAGTGGAGTTGTGTATCGTTTTTTTGTTAACGTAAGTTGTTGTTTTAAATTTAATTATGGGAATTAATTATAGTTTTAACGCTCCGCCTTCACACTTTTTTTCTATTTTGATTTTATTAGTAAAGGACAATCGACCCTATTGTAGTGTGGGTATTTTATCCACGGTTTATTTATAGTTAGGTTTACGATTTAGTACGGCGTAAGCAGATTCTGATCAGACATCCTGTCGCCTAATAAGCCTTTGTAGTTTTTTTGTCCATACACTTTATCGTATGTTTATATTTATCCTTATTTTATTTTATTATAGCTTTGTTTTGTTTTATAAAAGTGTTTTGTATTCTGTGGAAACCCTTCTGTGTTGTATACCAGTTTTTTTGCAAATTTACCGATAATTTAAGTTATAACGTAACGAAGTTATTTTTTCTTTATTATTGAGTAATAACGTAACTTAATATTTAGTGTTTTATTTGATTTTTTGTTTTGTTTTGATTTTATTAAGTGTTGATCACGCTTTTATTTGACTAGCGTGCAGTGCTTTTGAAGCCCTATTTCAGGTTATTTTGCCGAGTTGCTGTAGCGGACACCTGAGATTGATTACGAATAGGTAAGCGCACGTTTTTGGATGTTTAGACACGCATGTACTCGTAATTTTGGCACGACAACCCTTATTTTTGTCTATCAAATATCCTGGCGCCCTTAACCGAACCGATTTTGACTTCATCCCTATTTTGACTGACGTACGATTTATTATTCTGGATGTGCAAAATTATTAACATCAATCCACGATCCGCACGCTGACTAGTCGATGCAAAAGGGCCAATTTATCTGTAATCCCGTTCTACCACCCGTTTATACCGTTACATTATATCAAAGTTGCCTTTTTAAATGAAACTTCTTGTATATTATTGCATATTTGGATTCCTTGGTCAATTCTAGTGCGCCTTATGTATCACATATGGTACTTAAAACGAATCGTTTCGCCGCAACTAATTTTTACAAGAAGTAGATGTCTGAAAAATGAAATATCGCTGTGATCACAAAACTTAGAAGGCCATGAATCTACGATGACATGAAATGTACTAGCGTAAACCGGACGGTCAAATTCGAATTCTTCTTGTGTTTAGAGAAGTTACCTTGTCAATTTAGAAAATTTCAATCAATGGCAACTTGATTTTTTCAAATGGAACATTTTTTTCATTTTTGTATCAAATCCGGGATTTTTTTACCTTTCTAACGATATATATTTGTCGGTATCTACCTTCGCTAGATTTCTTTTAATTTCACAATTTCTGATTAATTTGCTATATTTTTCAATTTTTAGTTTGTATTATCTAGTAACCCGTGGAAAATGAACAAAAAACGATTCACATTATAAAACATTATTTATTAAATAGAAAAACACATAAACACAAAAAAACAAAATTACAAGCTAAAATAAAACTAAAAATTATTTTAGTAAATGTTCACAATGTCTACCAATTTCTTCTAAACAAATTTGAATTCTACTAAGAAAAGAATGTTTTACCCTATTTAACATTACTGGGTTGATAGTTGCAAAAACGTTTCGAATTCTATTTTTCATATCTTCCACAGTGGTTGGTAGTTCAGCTTACACTTTTTTCTTGACGTACCCCCACAAAAACAAATCAAGCGATGAAATATCTGGAGATCTCGTTGGCCATCGTGTGGGCCCATCCCTTCCTATCCACTTTTCAACAAATGCATTATTAAGCCATTCACTTACTGTACGGGCACGGTATGGAGGTGCCATCTTGCTGAAAATACACGTTTGAGCGAGCGGTACATTTTCAAGGAGTCAAAATAGTGTATTATCGAGGAAATTCAAGTAAAAATTCGAATTCAGAATACCGCCGAAGAAAAATGAACCAACAGCTGAAGTACCGAATATGCCTGCCCAAACAGTAATCGACCATTTCTCTAGACTATGAACCCGGAAATAGTTAGGGTTTTCATCTGAGCAATAATGAAAATTGTGTTGGTTAACAAATCCATTGCGTTGAAAGGTACACTCCTGTGTAAGCATGATCTTATCTAAAGAAAATAAATTTTCATTTAACATTTGTTCTACCCAATTGCAAAAATTAATCCTTTTTTGAAAATCGATCTCGTTACGCTTTTGATGTAGTTGGATGTGATAAGGATGAAATATTCTGACAGATGTTCTATTAACTTGAACATTTCTTTCGAGTTGATTGTCTTCGTTCGGCGCAGATTTAATTCTTTCCCGGTTTTCAAGATAACGAACTCTCCCTGTTGCAAGAAATCTTTATAAGAGATTTTTGAATGATTCTTCCCTTGCTTGATACACTCGACTCGCGTGAGCATTCTCCAAGAATAAAAACCATACCAATCATTTCATTTTAGACAAACTTGCCATTTTTATCAGTTAAATTTAATGTTAAATATTCAAAAAAAGCTCTAACCAGAACTAGTAGCACGAACTAGTATCTAATGTCAAAGTAAAGTTACAGTGACAGAATTGGTTTATCTTTCACAGCCTGCTAGTCACTCGTAGAAAATCGAAAAATACAGCAAATTAATTCGAAATTGTGAAATTAAAAGAAATCTACTGAAGATAGATAATAACAAATTTATATCGCTAGAAAGGTAAAAAAGTCCGCATTTGATGCAAAAATGAAAAAATGGCCGTTCCATTTGAAAATATCAAGTTACTATTGATTAAAATAATTTTTATTTTTATTTCATTGTTATTTTAGCTCGTAATTTTGTTTTTGTGTTTACGTCTTTTCTACTTAATAAATAATGTTTTATAATGTGAATAGTTTTTGTTTATTTTCCACGGGTTACTAGATAATACAAACTATAAATTTAAAAATACAGCAGAAATTGTGAAATTACAATATATATATATATATATATATATATATATATATATATATATATATATATATTTACAGGGTGTCCCATTAAGAATGGGACACAGAGCAACCCAGATTCCTCAAATTAAAATAAAACGATTAAGCGAAACATGCTTAGATAAAATGTTACTCGTTTCCGAAATATGGGGAGTTGAAGTTCAAAACTGAAAACCATTAATGACCATAATTTTTTAATACACTGTACAATTTTACTTAAATCGGTACGCTTGTACAATATCATAAAATACACCTAACAGCAGAAAAATCAGTTCAGTACGCTTTACCAGTGGCGTACGGCAGGAGTAATAATACTTGCACCCTTCTAAATGTTACGCCGCTGTCCAAATACTAATTTTGACTATAATTTTAATTTTTCTGATATTTTCTAAGTAAATAATCTACAGTTGTTAGTTTGTTGTAAAGTCATTGGTTTTGAGATATTCGCAGTTAAAGACAGAAAGGCATGTAATTTTTATTTGTATTATTATTACCCATTTGCATTTTTATAATTTTGTCTTAAAACTAAACAAAGTGGAAACAAAATTTATGAATTAGTTATTTTAGATAGTTTACTTTTATTTTATTTAGTAGGTTTATTCTAATTTCTAAGTTCCTAATAGGTACGTTGCGATCATGAGAATAATTATTTCGTTATAATTCGGAATTTGGGCAGTAG
>JARFJB010002043.1:3205000-3310000 GCA_036346205.1 Vesta saturnalis
TTTAAATAATTCGCCTTGAATATTAAAAATGTGGGATTAAATGGTAAAATATCGAAAAGTTTTAAAAAGAAAAGTTGTTCAGAATCAACACTTGTGGAGTTATTTGAGCTATACAATCTTGAATGACTTTTGCAAAATTTCAACATTTCTGAATGACCGCCGTTTGTACACCATATTTTTTAAATACCCCCATAAAAAAATCTAACGATGTAAGATCGGACGACGACCTATCCACCTTTGGTAAAACGTTTGATCTAACCAAATTTTTACATCCAGTGTCGAATGAATACTTGCTCCGTCTTGTTGAAAGTGCAGGTCTCTTATTTGCAGTAATGGAATATTGTCCAAAACATTTGAGAGTTCGGTTTGCACAAATTGCAAATATGTTCCCGAATTTAAATTTTCATGAAGAAGGAACGGTCCTATTATTATCGAAAAGTTGTAGATACCGTACAATACATTCACTTTACAAATGTATAGATCTTTACTTTCGACTACAAATTCACGATTTTCAGTGGCCCACCAACAACAGTTCTGCGAGCTAGCCGTTCCGTTGGAAGAAAACGTAGCTTCGCCAGAGAATATTAACTGTTTTGGAAAACTTCCATCCTACTCAACCATTCCTTGAAACAATGTACACAAGTCCAAACGGGCATCGTAATCACGATCCTTTAAGATGTGAACAAACTTTGGTTTATAAGGATGGAACTTATTTCTTTAAAAATCCTTCTGACTGACCTGTCTTCAATGGTTGTAGTATTGGAAATACCACTCACCGTTACCTGTGGTGTTTCTAAAACTGTTAAAAGTAAATCTAAAGTACCTTCATCCCCAGTTACCGGCCTTTCATGAAAAATTTTGTATCGGTTTTCCACAGAGCCTATTTGTTTAAATTTTGTTCATTATGCGCTGTGAAGTAATGGACCATTTTGTCTGGATGTCTTGCATTGAATATTTATGCTGTCTTTTTGACTGTCTCCGTAAATCAGCACTATTTCGAGGTTTTTGGCTACTGGCAGGGCTGGAGGCATTTTTGACACTTACTAATATTTACAACCAACAATAGAAACCAACAACAACAGTAAACGTAAACAAAACAAAAAAAAACAACAAAAATACAACAGTAAAAATCGCAATGTGGACAGGCGTTAATAATAACATGAAAAATACTAGTTATGATTGTTGCAATTTCTTTATATTTAAGTCGCATTATTTTTTGTATAAAATTTTTATATGTTATTCAAGCAAATCAAAAAAAAAAAAACATTGGCTTGGTTAAGTTTAAAATAGAAGAATTGATTATGTAGAAGGAATTGAAAATAATTCTAAATTTTTTACTTAAAGTCATTGTTTTCTATGTCAGAGGTTTGACAATTAATATTTTTAGTTTTTTCCAATTCTTTGCGAGAGGGAAATTATTGTACTGCAATTTTTTTTGTACCTTTTACTCTGATGGATGTAAACCAAGCGAAAAGAATATGGTTTTTCCAGAAAACATACCAATAAATTGATATTTTTCAAACGACCTTGAATTTTTTTGAAAATTAACAGACGTAAAATCGGATCTGAACAACTTTACTCTTTAAAACTTTTCGATATTTTCTCATCTAACCCACATTTTACATATTTATGGCGTATTGTTTAAATTTGCCGCCATGACAGTGGTCTAGTAACAAATGTCAAAGTAATTATTTTTGTTATTGGGTATGTTGAATCGATCTCAAGTAACATTTTTTTATTCTCAATAATATATATATATATATATATATATATATATATATATATATATATATATATATATATATATATATATATATATATATATATATATATATATATATATATCCTAATACAGAGGGAACCATGTCCTAAACCCACAATCCTATCCATATGATTTAATCCTACCTACTACATCCTCCACCAACTCGCCAACACGCAGTAAGATAGCGCGGCGTTTTATATCTAACTACCCCTGCAGTTAGCAGTTATATATAAATATGACGAGTTTCAAAAAGAATGGATACATACCCCAGGTGGGTAGATCACACAGTGACAACTCCCACACCTTTAAGAGAAAGGTCTGCCTCAGGGATTCTGGGGGAGGCAAAAATTCGTCACACCAACCAAAAACAAACAAGATTAACAACAACAACATCACGAAAACTAAACGAAACAACAAACCCACGACAAAATGATGATAGCCACGTTCAATGTACAAACGCTGTTAAAAGACACCAAACTAAGCGAACTGGAAGCCGAACTCGATGACATAAAATGGGACATAGTAGGGTTGGCGGAAACCCGAAGGAAAGGAGAAGAATGCTTAAAACTTCCCTCGGGTAACATCCTATACACCAAAGGCAAAGACGAAGACAACATGTATGGAGTAGGGTTCTTGATACACAAAAGACTAATAGATAAGATTAGCAACTATGTAGGCTTTTCGGAAAGAGTAGCAATGTTAGTAATAAACATAAACAATAAAACAAGTATAAAGCTTGTGCAAGTATATGCACCGACGTCCACTCATGAAGATCAAGAAGTCGAGGACTTTTATGAGCTAATAACAAAAGCAAAAAACTCACAAAAAACAACATATACGATAGTGATGGGCGACTTAAACGCTAAACTCGGACAGAAAGGCGAAGAAAGTGAAAATAAAATGGGAGAGTTTGGATACGGTACAAGGAATGAAAGAGGAGAAATGCTTATGAACTATCTGGAAGAAAAAAAGATGTTTGCAATGAATTCCTTCTTCAATAAAAAGCCTCAACGTAAATGGACTTGGATGTCCCCAGATGGGACCACAAAAAATGAAATAGATTATGTTCTAGTAGACAGAAAGCAAATCATTAAGGATGTAACAGTTTTGAACAGCATATCCTAGGAAGCGACCATAGAATGGTAAGAGCAAAAATAGAAGTACATGGAAAACCAGGCAGAACAAAATACTGCAAAAAGGGACCACAAATAGACAGGAAACTACTGATAGAACGCCAAGACTCATATAGAAACGAATTACAAAACAACCTAAGTAAGGACAAAAACGAAGGAACATTAGAGGGCCTAACCTCAGAATTTACAAAGAATCTAATAAAAGCGGGAAAGGCCATAGCAACAACAAAAAATAACACCATAAAAAGAAAAATAAGTCAGGAAGCAACAGACATGCTAAAAAAGAGACGAGAGCTACTAAAAACAGACAAAAGAAACACAAATGAATATAAAGATCTAAACAAAGCAATTAGACAACAAATCAAGCAAGACACAAAGAAACGACAAGAAGAGTACGTTGAAAACATCATACAAGAAAATCGAAACTTTAAAAGCTTAAAAACAAAGAACAAAAAACGAAAGTTCATAATCCTAACAAACAGCCAAGGAAATAAAATAACTGATAGAGATAAGATTAAGTCCGAAACGGAAACTTACTATAAAAAACTATACAGTTCCCAATGTGAACCTTCAGAAATCTCTAAAAAAGTGCTCTCTAAAACAGTCATAAATGTAAATTCGGAGGAAATACTAGAAATCACCGAAGAAGAAATAGAAAACTCAATAAAATGATCAAACGAAACAAGGCTGCCGGTGAAGACGAAATCATACCAGAACTACTGAAAGAAGGGGACAAGAAATCCTATCGCAACTGAAAACCCTGTTTAATAGATGTATCAGCGAAGGCACAATTCCAAAAACATGGAACAATGCATTGGTTAAACTAATCTACAAAAAGGCGATCCATCACTTCTAGGAAACTACAGACCCATAGCACTGTTGTCACAAGTATTCAAATTACTGACTAGGATCATAATGATTCGACTAACGAACAAATTGATGACTATCAGCCGGTAGAACAGGCCGGCTTCAGGAAAGGGTTCGGTACAACAGACCATTTGATGACACTGCGAACTTCTGATAGAGAAAACCAACGAATATAATATGCCAATTTACTTAGCTTCGTAGATTTTGAGAAGGCATTCGATACCATCGAATTCTGGGCAATAAAAGAAGCACTCATTAATTGTAGGGTCGACTCCAGATATATAAACCTCTTGGAAAACATAAACAAAAACGCAACAATAACCGTGCAACTAGATGAAAACCTAATAACTAACAAAATACCAATTAAAAAGGAGTGCGACAGGGCGATACCATCTCGCCGAAATTGTTTACCCTGGCACTAGAGGACATATTCAAAGAACTCAGTTGGGACAACAAAGGTATACTAATTAATGGCAAAAGACTAAACCATCTGAGATTCGCTGATGATGTTGTAATAATAACGGATAAACATGAAGACCTCTGCGATATGATTAAGGATCTACAGCAAATGTCTGAAGAGAAAGGTTTAAAAATTAACATATCAAAAACGAAAGTTATGACGAACTCCAACGAAGATCCTGTAATTACAGAAGACAATACACTAATTGAATATGTCTCAGAATATATCTATCTAGGCCAACTAATAAAAACTAATAAAGAAAATCAAACCGCAGAAATAACTCGCCGTGTCAGAATAGGATGGATGGCGTTTGGCAAGCTATCGTATGTACTGAAAAATACAAAAATTCCACTAAATCTTCGAGTTAAGATATACAATACTTGTATCCTGCCCACACTTACCTACGGAGCACAAACATGGACATTTACTAAACGCAACATCGACAAACTAAAGAAATGCCAAAGGGCCATGGAAAGGCAAATGCTCCAGATCACATTAAGAGATCGAAAACGAAATGAATGGATTAGAAATAAGACAAAGGTGATAGATGTAGCGAAGCAAGCAGCGCAGTTGAAATGGAGTTGGGCAGGACATAATGAAAGACTGCAAGATGACAGATGGAACAAGATCATCCAGAGTTGGCGCCCATACGAAGGGAAACGTGGAAGAGGAAGACCTCAAATGAGATGGGGAGACGATCTCAAAAAACATGCGGGATTGATGTGGAGGAGAGTTGCACAGAACAGACATACATGGCAAGAACTGGGGGAGGCCTATATTCAGAGCTTTGCTAACGAATAGAAAAAGGCTAAAGAAAGAAGAAAAGAAGTAAAATATATATATATATATATATATATATATATATATATATATATATATATATATATAGTTACGACAGACTTATACCAACGTTTTTATTTGATATGGGCTAAATACGCTGTGAAGCTAATGTTGTTGGGTCGTTTAGTTTGCCCTACATATATTTGCTCACAATTTTATCAATTAATGTATACATTTACGAAATATCCTGGTTATTCATTTGATCTTTACAAACTATTATCTGAAGTAGTGATTGTTTTCAAAGTAACTTTAAAAAGAATTTCAGATAGACCTTTTGTATAAGTTGGATAGTTAATACTTTGTTTCTATTTGCTCTGTAGCACTATCTAATGTAGTTACATTCATAACCCTCATCCTACGTGGTGGTCTCCTTACTATATTTATAACCATTTGTGTGCAGCAATTTCTGTAATAGTACGTAATTATTTATTACAATTTCAAGCTGATAAACGAAAATTAACCAATCTATGAACCAAAAAATGAAAAAGCCGCGAGTTTGTGCTGCTTACAGTGATTGAAATCATTGATTATGAATCGTTTAGTATTAGCCTCCTTACGATATATATATATATATATATATATATATATATATATATATATATATATATATATATCATATACCATTTCTTACGAAAACTATACTTTACTTGATTTTGTGTATAACAACTACAAATGGTATGCTTGTCCTAGATTAAAACCCTGATTATACTAAGGAATGATGTTGGTATCGTAACTGGTACTAAAGAAAATATCGGCGACGGCCTCACAAGTGGAACTTTAACCATTCACGTAAACAAACCTACATTTGTTAAAATCTTTTTAAGAGTGCATTTCTCAATTTTCTACTTCTCGCTATATCTATTAGTAATTGATGAGGATTTGTTGAATCTTAAACATACACCTTTGTAAATTTCTCTTACTAAGTTAGATCGTATTTTTCATAAAACGAAGACGTAATATTTTCAAATTTATATATTCTGAAACAAATTGACCCACTTTTTGTAAAACCTCTCGAGATTGTTGTATTGCTGCTGCTTATGAAATTTCATCTTACTTTGTAAAATATATTAAAACATAATTGCACGTTATTAGAATTTACACATAAATATTATAAAGGTAAATATAAATAATTAGTGGGAGTTGGGCTTGAGCAATGAGGATTCCTACCAATACTAAAAATGCAAAGTAGTGAAAATACAACAAACAAGGAAATGCAGATTTACATATTACAAGTTTCAGAAACAATGCATCGTGAGTAAAAAGAGCGCACTAAATATGAAAACGTAAAAAATACGCTTGCTATAATAATTATGGTATTTAAAAGCCCTAGAATCTTTACGGACGGTGTCTAACCATGAGAATGCCATAACCGCATATTGATACAAAATTGCAAAAAATTTGACGAATGAATGTAGAAAAACATTCATAACTAAAACTTTTAGTCTTTGCAGTGCTGTGTGGATACTATCCAGACTTATCTAATAAAGCATTTATTCAACGTTTAATAAAACGGCAAAAAACCTAAATATACTAAAAGTTAAAATTAACATGCAACTTTCTACCTGTTTTTAATTATAAGGTGCCAAAACCGATTTAATCAAAGATTCTATCCTTGCTAAAGTTACTTGAATGTTAAAATATTTCAGGAACTTTCCTTTGTAAACCAATGTAATAATGAGTTTGTATTTATAAAATTTCCTTTTTAACAAACTTAGTGTTATAAAAAATCGTTTTAAGCATGTTTAGTTGCTGTAGATTTTTTTGGTTGACTCAACAGATATACACACGCATGCACGTACTGCGCACGCACAGACACACGCACGCCCGAATCATGGTGGGTCTCGGCGAAACTTTGCTGAACGTCGTAAAACGAGGTAATTAGTCAACTTAACGATAGTGAATAAGTGTCGACTGCATAACCTTCTACGGTGACCCGACACAATAGCCCCGACAAAACAGCCTACCGACAAAACAGCCCTACGACAAAACAGCACCCGTCAAAACAGTCCGCCGACAAAACAGCCCAAGTCAAAATAAATACATACATATTTATAGAATTTATAATTATTATACTTATACAGTATGTCTACCTGAGTTGGCGATAATTATTCAAATTTTTTTTGTTTTGATCTTCCTTTCTTCATTTTAATTGTGCTTTTTGTCTTTAAAAAGTTATACGTTTTGATTATGTTTGTTCTTTTTTAACTACTTTTTTTAACTGTTGTTTCAATAGTTTTATTTGTTTATCTTATATAAACTGCTGGCCATTCGAACTTACACATAGTGATTTTTAGGCAAAATTTAAAGTTAAATATTTTCAACAGGAATGCAAATTTTTGAACGCGGCTTGCAAATTTTAAGAGCTAGTTTTTTTCAGATTAAGCTGCATGATGTATATTTACCGTAGGACCATAGGTTTATTATATACGGGGTGATCAATGAAGTCATGCAAAAAATCAAAAAGTTTGTATGAGTGAAATTTCCGCAAAAATTTTTTTGGTCGTTGCAATACGGTTCGTTACTAAGGTAACATCAATATCTCTAGACGTTTTTGTCATTTTTGGATTAAGGCCTTTAGGCCTTGCACACACTACTCAACATAAAATTTGGGTAGCAAAATTTTAAAATGCTATAACTTGATATTGCATTGACGGTTCTTGATGGTTTTGCGGATTTGGGGTCCTTGTTTCACATAGATTTACTCTCATTATACTGGGTCGATAATAAACAAAAACCTAGGGTACGACGCCCTCTAAGGTTTGGCATTATTTAAGTTTTTGTAAAAATAAATTCTCACCTCAAATTGTCTTTATTTAATGTTCTTTTCACTGTTATGTCCTAAACAAGGATTCCAAATCCGCAAAATCGTTATGAACCGTCAATGCAATGTCAAGTTATAGCATTTTAAAATGTTGCTACCCAAATTTTTACAAACTTTTGATTTTTGCATGACTTCATTGATCACCCGTATATAATAAACCTATGGTCCTACCATAAATATACTTCATGCAGCTTAATCCTAAAAACTAGCTCTTAAAATTTGCAAGCGTTCAAAAATTTTCATTCCTATTGAAAATATTTAACTTTAAATTTTGCCTAAAAATCACTATGTGTAAGTTCGAGTGGCCAGCAGCTTATTTTTGCTTAATTTCTATTTTCTTTATTTTTTATTTCTGTTTTCAACAAAACCATTGCATTTTTTTATTTATTTACACACGAAATCAAAACAAAAATAAATGTAAGTATAAAATTTTATTCTAATGCATATCTGCAAACAAAATTCAACTAACTATATTTGTCAAAGGTTAATACAATAATTAATAATGATTATAAAATATAAAATCAATTTATATTATTTTGACATATATTTACATTATACTAATCCGTTTTTCAAAATTTTATTTGAATGTCTCAAAGAGGGATAATTATTTTAATTATATACTAATTTGTTTTTATTGCATTAAAGTGATCTTTCCTTTTTCCAAATTTTGTTTGAATTTCAGTTATGGAATAATTATTATTACATTTACATTTATTGTTATTATTAAATTAAATTTAAAGTTAAATAAAAAATTCTAGAATATGTTCACAGAAATAATTTAATAATGTACAATTCGCCACCTGAGAATCATACTTTTCTATTTTCTATAAATTATATATCAATCTTTACATTTTACATGTCAAACGTATGTGTGTAGTATAACCCAAACACCATTAAAACTGGATCTATCAGAGGCTGTTTTGTCGGGGCTGTTTTGACGGGGTCCCATATCAAATTAGGCTATTCCAATTCCTCTGTTATACTCTAAAACATATTATTTGACGTTTGTCGGTCAACGGTCAATTGTGCTCTTTGTTGTGAGTGTTATCATCTGAATTTACAAAATTGTTTGTCTTGTTTTTAGGTTCAATGATCTTATCAGAAATAATCAATCTCTAACGAGAAGTGCCCTGAAACACTGATTTGAGAGAAGTGACTTGAGTAAGTTTAATCACTGGTTCTGTCCATAATGCATTTCGCACAATGAAGAAATTTGTATTGAAGCGAGTGTGGTGACAAATTCTGCAAAAGAAACATTTCAGGTTGCTATATTACACGATGCATGTCTACGATCTGCACACAAGGTGGTCAAAAGAGGTGCATTTAATTTTACATCGTGGAAATAGTGCATATGAGTTAATGCTGGACGACCCATATAGAGAAATTGAGTTTGCGAGAGAATGACTGAAAGAGCAGCTCGACATGTTGATTTCCTGAAGACTATTTGCTTAGGTACGTAAAGCACACTTTTTATCAATGGAAGTGTTAACAAGCAAAATGATAAATATTGGAACGATCAGAATCCACACCGTTACAGGAAATCCTGACTATGGCCATTATAACTTTTGATATGAAGAATCTCATAGAACTTGACAGAAAAGCAGTTTGAAAACCACGCGGACGAGGATAACTTATTTTTCAGCTTCATTTGATCCTAATATTATATTATATTATAATATATTTATTACAAAGATCCGTTTGAAAGATAAAGATACACTAAAAGTAAATATCAAGAGAAAATTAACGTAAATGAAATAATTTTAATAATAATAATTATGTATCCTCTTTTTTAATACGTTCATAACGAAAATAGGCAAAACATTGTAAAAACAAAAACAATAACCTTGGTCAAACAGACGTTTAAAACTTCATGTCGATAAAAGTTAGTAGACATCAAGAATCTAACTTAAAAGATAGCTGCCCGCTTCTATAAAAATATCGGCAATACGGTTTATATAAGTATTTTCAATCTTATGTAATTAATTTTTAAACTGATTTGACTGTGTTACGAAACTTTACATAGAAAAGTTACGCAAAAATAAATTTTCTTTAAAATATATGCAGATTTTCTTATTAAATTAATCCTTATTCAAACATTAAGAAAAATGAACCCACACTTAAATTCTACCTCATATTACGCGTCATATCAAAAAATTGCATAAAACATAATTAATCCATACGTTGAAGATCTACACGTTGGTATTTTTATATCTTTGAAATATACAACTGTTTCCGAAATATTTGATAAAAACCAAAAACTGCTCTTAATAAACCGCCCCCTCTCCGCCGCTAAATTTCTGCCGGAAGAATTAAAAAAAATAAGCTTAAATACGAAATTTGAAGTACGTACGTGTTGTTATTTTGGATACTAACACACATCCGTACTGACACACACACACACACACACACACACACACACGCGCACACACACGCACACGCACACGCACACGAACAAGCACAGGCACACGCACACGCACACGCACACGCACACGCACACGCACAAGCACGCGCACACGAACACGCACAGGCGCATGTTCGGGCACGCATGCGCGCGCGCGCGCACACACACACACACACACACACACACACACACACACACACACACACACAGACAGGCAGACATCAGGTATGTTCGTTTGGATGTGTGGATGTCTGCTACTATCCTTCAGAAAGACAACACGTACAGACTTCAATTTCGTATTTAAGTTTGTTTTAATTTCTGTTGGAGCTGATTAGATTTCGGGGGAAATTCTTCGGCGGGATTTATTAGGAGCAGTTTTTGGTTTTTATCAAATGTTTATGAAACAGCTGCATATTTCAAAGATATAAAAACTCCTTAATCATATCTGAATCATACAGATTAATTATGTTTTTGATATGACTCGTAATTTAGCGACAAAAAATTCTTAAAGTAAAATTTAAGTGTTCAAATTTGTGCAATATCTGAACAACGATTAATTTTATAAGACAATGTGTAGACATATTTTATAAACAAGATTTAATTTTACGTAGCTTTTCTTTATAAATTTTTTTAATATAAACCAAAATAAGTCTTAAAATTAATTATTCAAGAGTGAAAATGTTTAAACTGTATTATCGATATTTTATAATAGCGGGCGGCTGTGGAATTTGTTTTAAGGTCTATTAACATCTATCTGACAGGAAGTCTTACACATCTATCTGACAAAGATTATGCTTTTGTTTTTGCAATGTTGCCTATTTTCGTTATGAACGTATTAGAAGAGAGGTTGCATAATTATCCTAAAAAAATGTTACTAACATTATTTCGCTTCTTGTAATTTCCACTTTGTAGGTCGGAAGGCCCAGTATTGATGTTTACAGAAATAAGTGCCAGAACTGCCCCACAAAGAAGATTATACGATTAGTTGAGTAATGTTAGCTAAATGAAGGTTCATGTTATTACACCCGCACATGCATAGTGCACAATTCTCGTCTTAGAGTTACGTTTATGTTAAGCCATAGCTTACTCATTACTAAGCTGTGAGAATTAATGCGGAATGCTAGATGCTTAAATACGTAATTGTGGTATGTTTTGATTTGTAATTAAATAATTTCTTTTGGTAGATGTCCAATTTTGGTTTAGAAAACTTGTAAGAAGCGAAAAGACATACTAAAATTTCGTCCCATTTCATCACCGCCATCCATAAATGGTACATCATTTATCCGCGCGAAACTAGCGTATGGGATGTTTCAAATAAATATTTTCTCAAAGAATTATGTAAGAAGCTTTCATTTGACTATCCGCTAGATAAATGCATATTAATAAGACGTCATATTATTCAAAATTATTTATTAAACTAACGTATTGTGGCTAACAAAATAAATACTTAATACACACTAATAATATTCAGTTACCTTGCCTAGGGCCATGCAATTTTGAGAAATTGTGTGTCACTAATTTTTTTTCTTTGTCGGTAAAATGATACATACATAATACGCTACTGTAATGAATATTAATTAGCAACAGATTCAAGAACTGGGATCAATACAGAGAAATAAATGAAACATTAGCACTAGACATATAAATACATACATACAATACAATACATATACGATTTAATTACGGGGAAAGTCCTTAAAGAGTTACCGGAGAAGGGCTACACATACATAACCTATTTGTTAAACGCTGTGTTAAGATTACAGTACTTTGCTGAGCAACGGAAGGATGCAACCACCATTCCAATACTCAAACCAGGCAAACCAAGTGAAGAGCTATCTTGCTTCAGGCCAATTAGTCTCCTACCTATATTTTTAAAGGTTTTTGAAAAATTATTCTTGCAAGAACTAATGCCTATAATACTGGAAAACGACATTATACCAAAGCAGCATGCCACAATTGAACAAATTCATAGAATTGTAGATAAAATACTAAAAGGCTTCCAGAATAAAAGTTACTGTTTGGCTGCATTTCTGGACGTGCTGCAGGACTTTCACAAGGTCTGGCACGAAGGCTTGTTATTCAAAATAAAAAAAAAAACTACTTCCGCTTGAATACTACACAGTACTTAAGTCCTACCTCACCAATAGACACTTCTTAATCAGATACAGGGACTCTGGTACTTCTTTATTCCTCATCAACGCCGGCGCTCCTTAGGGAAGCGTGTTGGGCCCGCTTCTGTACACAATGTATGCTGCTGATATGCCTACAGCACCGGGGGCTATGATCGCAACTTACGCCGATGATATAGCAGTCCTTTCATGGCATCCTGATCCGCATATGTCATCAAACCACCTGCAGTCCTGGTTGTCCAACTTAAAAGTATCGTTCAAAAGATGGTGTATCCAGATAAGCGAAACCAAATCAGTCAATGTAACTTTCACGTTGAGACGAAGCACCTGCCCACCTGTAACAATAAATAACAAACAAATACCGCAAGATGTCACTGTCAGATGCTTAGGTATGCACATAGAACGGCGCCTCACGTGGAGAAAACATATCTTCACTAAAAGAAAACAGCTGCGTCTGAAACTTCAGAAAATGTACTGGCTAGTTGGGCACAACCGCCAGATGACATTGGAGGACCAAATATTACTTTACAAATCCAGTCCTGCGGCCTACTTGGTCGTACGACATACAGCTATTGGGAACTGCGAACAGGCCAAATATTGACATCATCAAACGATTTCATCGCGCTTTGATAGACGCCCCATGGTTTGTCCCGAAAGAGGTCATACGACAGGACTTGGGTCTTTCAACAATAGAAGAGGAAATACAAAAGTGCAGTGGTGGCTACCGTGACAAAACAAGTGTTCACCATAATTCGCTGGTCGAGGACCTATTAAACTCTGATGAGGAAGAACCAAGACTTAAAAGATTCAAGCCAACATATGTACCAAACCGCTTTACATAATTCATAGTGGTGTTACTGGTGTTATTGACTGAGTTTCAAATCAGCTAATATGAGAATCGAATAAAAGAATTAGAATAAGAAAATCTTAGATGAAAACTTTCTACATGGCTTATCAAATCTCAAATCATGTACTCGATGGCACTACCTGACAGATTGTAAATTTATAAATAAATAAAAAAAAATTATATTGTCATATTGGATACAACACTCAACCACAAACAATATCTTTTCAAAATGTATATGCACACTATTTTATTACCTACACAGTACAGGAAAATAAATCTTTTGCTATATAACCACTAATTTACCAATTAAAAGTACTTACGTTTGATCTACATCATTCACATTGAAAATTATATTCAGTGATTGTATACAATGTATTTAAATAATTTAAACTACACTTAAAACTGTCAGGTTTGAATGCACCGGTAAGGTAAAACTCTAGTGATTGATCGACTGATGTTTACAAAAACATAGTTGAGTGGATGAACCTTGAATAAAGGATATAAGTTTAAGAAGTGTGTTGACAATTTTCCCTGCATTCTTTAATTACGTTAATGTATACTTTGTGTGATTTTACGATAAAGCTTGTAGTAACATATTATGTATAACTACCATTATGTTATTTTCACATATTTAATTACTACAATTATTATACGTTTTTGTTATGAACGAATAAGTTCAAAGGTAAATATGCAATTAAAAATTGTTATTAATTTTATTAAATACATAAATAAAAAGTTTACCTTGAGTAGGATTTGAACCTACGACCTGTACGTTGCTGGAGTACCGCACTAACCAACTGCGCCATTTATTTACATCAGTTCTACATACATAAAGACAAAATTTACATCGATTGGGGCTTGAACGTTGATGGAGAATAAAGAAGTACAAGAGTCCCTGTATCTGATTAAGAAGGGTCTATTGGTGAGGTAGTACTGTGTAGTATTCAGGCGGAAGTAGTTTTTGTTATTTTGAACAACAAGCCTTCGTGCCAGACCCTGTGAAAGGCCTGCAGGACGTCCCGAAATGCAACCAAACAGTCACTTTTATTCTGGAAGTCTTTCAGTATTTTATCTACAATTCTATGAATTTGTTCAATTGTGGCATGCTGCTTGCGCAATCCAAATTGGTCACTTGGTATAATGTCGTTTTCCAGTATTATATGCATTAGTTCTTGCAAGAATAATTTTTCAAAAACCTTTAACAATATTGGTAGGAGACTAACTGGCCTGAAGGAAGATAGCTCTTCACTTGGTTTGCCTGGTTTGAGTATTGGAATGGTGGTTGCAACCTTCCATTGCTCAGGAAAGTATTGTAATCTTAACACAGCGTTTAACAAATAGCTTATGTATGAGCCCTTCTCCTGTAACTCTTTAAGGACTTTCCCGTAATTAAATCGTAGCCAGGCGCTTTTTTTCGATTCAAGTCAATTATAATTATTTTCTTGGCGTTGTTTACTGTGAAAGGTTTAATTGGTAAGCACATTTATATGTCTAGTGCTAATGTTTCATTTATTATTTCTCTGTATTGATCCCATTTCGTGAATCTGTTGCTAATTAATATTCATTACAGTAGAGTATTAGGTATGTATCATTTTACCGACAAAGAAAAAAAATTAGTGACACACAATTTCTTAAAATTGCATGGCCCTAGACAAGGTAACTGAATATTATTAGTGTGTATTAAGTATTTATTTTGTTAGCCACAATACGTTAGTTTAATAAAGAATTTTGAATATGACGCCTTATTGTTAAATAACATGCATTTATCTAGCGAATAGTCAAATGAATGCTTCTTACACAATTCTTTGGGAAAATATTTATTTGAAACATCCATACGCTAGTTTCGCGCTGATAAATGATGTACCATTTAAGGATGGCGGTGATGAAACGGGACGATAATTTTAGTATGTCTTTTCGCTTCTTACAAGTTTTCTGAACCAAAATTGGACATCTACCAAAAGGAATTATTTAATTACAAATCAAAACAAACCATAATTACATAATTAAGCATCTAGCATTCCGCATTAATTCTCACAGCTTAGTAATGAGTAAGCTATGGCTTAACATATACGTAACTCTAAGACGAGAATTGTGCACTATGCATGTGCGGGTGTAATAACATGAACCTTCATTTAGTTAACGTTACTCAATTAATCGTACAATCTTCTTTGTGGGGAAGTTCTGGCACTCATTTCTGTAAACATCAATATTAGGCCTTCCGACCTTCAAAGTGGAAATTACAAGAAGCGAAATAATGTTAGTAACATTTTTTTAGAATAATTATGCAACCTCTTTTCTAATACGTTCATAACGAATATAGGCAACATTGCAAAAACAGAATCAATAATCTTTGTCAAATAGACGTTTAAGACTTCCTGTCAGATAGATGTTAATAGACCTTAAAACAAGTTCCACAGCCGCCCGCTATTATAAAATCGATAATACAGTTTAAACATTTTCACTATTGAATAATTAATTTTCAGCCTTATTTTGGTTTATATTAAAAAATTTATAAAGAAAAGCTACGTAAAATTAAATCTTGTTTAAAAAATATGTCTACAAATTGTCTTATAAAATTAATCGTTAATCAGATATTGTACAAATTTGAACACTTAAATTTTACTTTAGGAATTATTTGTCGCTAAATTACGCGTCATACCAAAAACATAATTAATCTGTATGATTAAGATATGATTAAGGAGTTTTTATAACTTTGAAATATGCAGCTGTTTCATAAACATTTGATAAAAACCAAAAACTCCTCCTAATATACCCCCTCTCCGCTGAAGAATTTCCCCCAAAATCTAATCAGCTCCAACAGAAATTAAAACAAACTTAAATACGAAATTGAAGTATGTACGTGTTGTCTGTCTGAAGGATACTTGCATACATCCACACATCCAAACGAACATACCTGATGTCTGCCTGTGTCTGTGTGTATATACAGGGTGTCCGCTAATTAATGGTACACTGCAAAACTGGATATTCCTTGGTTAAAAATATTGCGATTTAGCCAAACTTACCTTAGTCCACAAGTTGATCATAACCGAGATACAGAGTGTTAAAGTGTTAATTTGCATTTCGTATTTTCTTAAAAATTCATCAACAGGGCGACATAACGGCACAAAATTAGACATGTGGGGGTTTTCGGGGGTGAGAAATTCAAATCCGTTCTTATTTTGGACGCCACTTGTAGAGGCCGCCACTTACAGTACATTACATCTATTAAAAATGACCTAATTTTTGTATCTCCTGTATTAGCCTAAATATTAAATATTATGAATTTTCCATCTTTTTACAAAAAAAGTTATACCTTGTAAATGTCTCTCCGAGTGACCGTTTTCAAGATATTTGCGTATAAATTATTCAGTTCACCTTTTCAAATTCCACATAAAAATGTTGCTTGAAGTAAGCTGTGATTAAATCAGATGCAATAATAAATGCTATAATTGTAAATGTCAAACTTTATGGGTGTTTGTTGATATTTTGTACGTTTTTTTACATTTTTATAACTGTGTATAAAATGCCTAGACATAATGAGTTTTCAAATGAAGAAATGCGTGATATGATTTGTGTATACGCGCAGAAATTATTTAATGGACGTAGGGCGCATCGAAGGTATTTGGAAATGTATCCACGACGGAAACAGCCAGATTTTAAAATTTTCAAGAATCTCTATGATCGACTGGGAGAAAAAGGCTCGTTTCGTCCCAAACGAGATTCTACAGGACGCCCTAAGATTATAACTCCTGACCAGGAAGATGAAATTCTGATTCGTGTAGCTGAAAATAGTGAACTAAGCACAAGACACCTTGCTGCGAGAACTGGCTTAGGTAAGTCCACTGTTCACAAAATTCTTACTGAAGAGGACTGTATCCATTTCATTTCACGCCTGTACAAAATTTACTGCCAGCTGATTTGCCAGCTAGACTGGCATTCGCTCGTTTTGTCGTATCTAGCACAATGCCGACCCATTGTTTTTAGACAAAATATTATTTACCGACGAAACAACCTTTACACGTAGAGGCGTTTTTAACTTTAGGGATAAACATTCGTGGGATGTAGAAAATCCACATTTAGTAGCCGAACATCACTTCCAACATGAATTTAAAATTAATGTTCGGTGCGGACTTATTGGTAACCATGTATTGGGTCCCTTCGCATAACCTACTAATTTAAACGGCGAAATCTACCTTAATTTTCTGCAAACTCAGTTACCTGAGTATTTTGATGATTTGTCCCTAGAACTAAGACAAAACATGGTGTTCATGCAGGATGGAGCCCTGCACATTTCTCTAGACGTGTCAAAGACTATCTAAATGTTCAATTTCCTCATCGCTGGATAGGTCGTGGAAGCTAGACATCTTGGCCGCCTCGAAGCCCCGATTTCAATCCACTTGATTTTTGTTTTGGGGATATTTGAAATGGGTCGTGTATAAAGAATCAGTGAACACTCGAGAAAAATTATGGCAGAAAATTGTAAATGCTGTCGAACAGTTTCGAAACGATCAGTTATTATTTAGGATAAGACGGTCGTTCAGCAGACGGGTTCTCAAATGTATTGTGAATGGTAATCACTTTGAACAGTTATTGTCGAAAGATGCTCTCTTTTTATTAAATGTTAATATTTTTGTATTGTAATTTTCTTGTTGTTATTTCTGTAGTAATTATAGCATTTATTATTGCATCTGATTTAATCACAACCTAGGTACTTCAAGCAAAATTTGACATGTGAGAATTTGAAACGGTGTACTGAATAATTTATACGCAAATATCTTGAAAACGGTCACTCGGAGAGACATTTACAAAGTATACCTTTTTTGTAAAAAGATGGAAAATTCATAATCTTTAATATTTAGGCTAATACAGGGAGATACAAAAAATTAGGTCATTTTAATAGATGTAATGTACTGTAAGTGGCGGCCTCTACAAGTGGCGTCCAAAATAAGAACGGATTTGAATTTCTCACCCCGAAAACCCCACATATCTAATTTTGTGTCACCCTGTTGATGAATTATTAAGAAAAACGAAATGCAAATGAACACTTTAACACCCTGTATCTCGGTTATGATCAACTTTTGGACTAAGGTAAGTTTGGCTAAATCGCAATATTTTTAACCAAGGAATATCCAGTTTTGCTGTGTACCATTAATTAGCGGACACCCTGTATATATATATATATATATATATATATATATATATATATATATATATATATATATATATATGTGTGTGTGTGTGTGTGTGTGTGTGTGTGTGTGTGTGTGTGTGTGTGTGTGTGTGTGTGTGTGTGTGTGTGTGTGTGTGTGTGTGTGTGTGTGGCGAGTGTGTGTGATGAGTGAGTGTGAGTGTGAGTGAGTGTGAGTGTAATTTACATCGATTGGGGCTTGAACCTTGATGGCGCAGTTGGTTAGCGCGATACTCTAGCAAAGTACAGGTCGTAGGTTCAAATCCTACTCGAGGTAAACTTTTTATTTATGTATTTAATAAAATTAATAATAATTTTTAATTACTACAAGTTTCTTCCTCAAATCCGGAGGTTCTTGAATCTTTTTAGTTACCTTTCTCCGCACTAACTAATAAACAAAATAGTGGAATACATTAATTTCCTTAGTCTTACAAAAAAACCTAACAAAATTTAAACTTAAAAACTAAAAATACAACATACGGCAATACACGAATTACAAAAACGTAAAATAAACTCCACCAGGGAAATTTTTAGCCCTGGGTATCTTTTGGATTGATCTGCAGCCGAACAGGGCACTCAATGCCTGTTATGGTGTTGAGTACTGGTTACTGCGGACAAATTTATTAGTAACATAGCAAAATGGCCAATAATTATAGGGTAAAAGAACGTAAGCTTGTAAAAAAAATTAATTTCCTGAATATCCCTCTCTGTTTTATATAGAAGCTGGTAGTTGCGGTTCAGAAATACGCGAAAGAACGCGTTTTATTTCATTCCTTTTAAGCTTGATGTTTTCTGTAGCATTGAACTAGGTCAAGTTTTATAAACATCAATATTTTACATTTAGAAACTTTTAATATGCATAGGATTAAAACAGTTTACTTTTGATAGCAGAACAGTCTATAATTAGAAATACCAATTATAATATTTACATGTGCAATATTTACGATCACAAAATATTGATTAAAAGATATTAATATTACCGTGGTTTAGAAGGTTTCACGTTTAGTCTGGCTTCTTTAAGAAGTGAAACGAATCTAGTTTCGGTTATAATAAATAAGTCTGGATTATGCAACGCGACTACTGAGTTTTGTTTAATTATATTTTAACTGAAAATTGAACTTTTATTACGCAAATAGTTTTCGTTCAAAAGGTAAATGTTTGAGTCTTTGTTTAGTAAAAGCAAATCAGAATTAAATGTACTGATAATACGATCATGACACGCTCTTTGAAATTACTGTCGGATTGAGACACTGTTTTTTCAGGTTCCGGAACGCTTAAAAAGTATTAATCGGCGGTCGGTCTTTCACAGCGCAAACAGGAAAATTTATATTAGTAATAAAGTAAATTCTAACAGGGCTGGTAGGTATTTAATCCTTCCAGAAACGGGAAAATTCCTTAAGTAAATATCTACATTTGACTAACTAGTTATAGCCTTCTGGGGCCCATACACAAAAAATGTATATAGAAAAAGTCTGTATTAAAGACTGACATTGTTATAAAAACAAAAAAATGTAATATGCATCTCGTGTTACAGCATAAACTTCTTAATTAGGCATTTTAACCCCGATTGTGTTAATTCAAATACTCGGGCGCCCCACGTTGGGTGCCTGTTACAGCATAAACTGGCTGTAGACTGAGAACAGATAAAATGGAGTTTGCTCGACTGCTCAGTGATCGGGGGTGGGTATACTATTACTTAATTTTGCGCACCTTAATACGTAAGTCACGATGGGGGGTTGTCATAAACCAGAAAGGGGCGCCAGAGTATTTGAATTAACACTATCGGGGTTGAAATGCTTAATTCAGCCGTTCGAAAGTTACAAATAAAATAAACACAGCACTTTATTAAAATTGTCAACCACACAGATAAACGTACGAAAGATATTACCTTAAAACTTGATCAATCCTTTGCATCGATTGGCGTCTCTAGAGACTCCCCACCGGAGTATCTTTCCGCCACATTGAATTCTTATCCTTATATCTTAATTACCTAATTGTAAAATGTATTACTTACATTTTAAATTGCACCCATAACGAACTGATTTCGGGAGCCGAACTAAAAATTTCATCAGAAAAATACACAACATAACAAGCGGTTCGATTTGAATGTAATTGTTGTCCCTCGCGTTAATGATTTCACTCCGACGCCAGACCTTAAGGCCTCGTATCTAAAAGATAAACGCTTTGTTTAAGACCAAAATTTTTATTGAGAAATTTCCGCCAGTCCGTCGCCCACAATGTTTTAAAAACTACAATATTACCGTTTGCAAAATTTCGAATACTTTCCAAATACGCAAAAGGAAAAAAAACAATCCAAAAGCTTCCAAAAATGTATGCGTTATCAAGTTCAGTTTCATGAACTTATACTACATTTCAGATGTGCGGTATTAATGAATAACTTATAGTTTCGAAACTAATGACAAACTAAATGCATTCTATCAATTCCAGAAAAATTCCAGAAATTTAAATATTCATTATATTTACTTCTAGGATAGAATTTTGTAACTAGTTATGATAGAAAATAATAGTGTATCAGGACCCGGGTCTAGTTTCTGGCAAGCAATATTCTGCAAGTCTAGGATGCTTACGGCGTTGTGTAAATATGCGTGTGAATTTGTAGATAGCGAACTTATAGAACCAGGACGTCTGCCCGTTTACCTTTTGGGGTCGCTCGTAGTGTATAATGTGTACACTGGCAAATTTTTGTGCAGGTTAAAGTACAGTCAAATTGGTCTGAGAGAGAGCCCCGAGGTCGAACTAATTCGAGACAAACTTTGCTTCTGTAAATGTGCATTGCGGAATCGCAGTGTGGGGGATATGGCTTTGTTTGTGACGTGACTATCGGTGATTCGTTTATTGTTGGCGGCAGCAAACAGTAGACACTCTGATGTGTAAAATATTTTTAGCTCTTTTATTTTTTATGGCAGAAGGGATAAAAATTGATTATTTGTAAATACTAGTGTTGTCTAATTAAAGAAAATGTTAATTAATAAATAATTCATTCAGAGTACCTTACGTACCTTATTCTTTACAAGTTGATTTGTCTATAATGTTTGTACAATGATAATATAAAAATGTTTATTTGCTATAAACATTAAAAAGTAAAGTAACGCACTATTTGATCATAACAAAGGGCATTTCAGATTTACAGATTCACCAGTTTTTGTTGAATTCCCGGGATATTAATATTAATTTGTATAATTACATATACATTACCTGCTTTAACAGGACCGTTTATGCAATTTAGGAATTGTTTAAACCAGAACTAACTGAACAATATCTATTACAGTAATGCTAAATATCGTAGATGGATTAAACATCAATTAATTACTAACAAATTGGTTTTTATTTACAAAAATTTGAGTTGCTAGCTAAGATAAAAATAAAAGCTACTTTACAACAAATAAAATTTTGTTTCACCACTACCTTTGATACAGGAAAGTTAAAAACTAAAGAATATTCCTAACTAAATGAATAGAATAACTTTTGTTCCAGTTACTCTCAAAATATACACAGCGTAAACCTGAAAACAAATATTATTAGAAATGATCACACCGGGGAGTACAGAAGTCATTAGCCGATTAGGTTAGGTGTACAAACTCAAGAGGCGAAGAGATGTTACTTAGATAGGCAAATGGGGCTTAAAATACGTTGGGGTGAGTGATCAATTATCATTCCTGGAAAGATTACATCCTGTTATCGGATCCAAGATCACGAACTTATGATCGTACTTTCAGCTTAGTGATAATTTACTCAGGTACTAAATTCAATTACACGATTACCCCGATGTTAAATTAAATACTTGCGAGAAAAACTTGGTTACTGTTGACTTACACAATAAAAAACTTCACTCAGTAACCTAGGTCAGCTGATTACAAGGTGGCACGTTAACCTTAACAAAAGTAAAGGAATTACGTTTTATTTTAATGTTGAAAGTAAAGTAAAGTAAAGTAAAGTAAAGTAAAGTAAAGTAAAGTAAAGTAAAGTAAAGTAAAGTAAAGTAAAGTAAAGTAAAGTAAAGTAAAGTAAAGTAAAGTAAAGTAAAGTAAAGTAAAGTAAAGTAAAGTAAAGTAAAGTAAAGTAAAGTAAAGTAAAGTAAAGTAAAGTAAAGTAAAGTAAAGTAAAGTAAAGTAAAGTAAAGTAAAGTAAAGTAAAGTAAAGTAAAGTAAAGTAAAGTAAAGTAAAGTAAAGTAAAGTAAAGTAAAGTAAAGTAAAGTAAACTAAAGTAAAGTAAAGTAAAGAAAGTAAAGTAAAGTAAAGTAAAGTAAAGTAAAGTAAAGTAAAGTAAAGAAAGTAAAGTAAGAAGTAAAGTAAAGTAAGCAAAGTAAAGTAAAGTAAAGTAAAGTAAAGCAAAGGGGTAGGGCAGAGCGGAGTAGAGCAGAGCAGAGCAGAGCAGAGCAGAGAGCAGAGCAGAGCAGAGCAGAGCAGAGCAGAGCAGGCAGAGCAGAGCAAAGCAAGACAAAGCAAGGCGGAGCAAGGCAGATCAAAGGCAAGGCAAGGCAAGACTAGGTAAGGCAAGGCAAGGCAAGAGCGACGCGACGCAACGAGGCGAGGCGAGGCAAAGCAAAACAAAGCAAAGCAAGGCAAAGCAAAGCAAAGCAAAGCAAAGCAAAGCAAAGCAAAGCAAAGCAAAGCAAAGCAAAGCAAAGCAAAGCAAAGCAAAGCAAAGCAAAGCAAAGCAAAGCAAAGCAAAGTAAAGTAAAGTTGAACAACGATCTACCTTCTTAAACATAATTTGTTAATATGACAAAATATGCTAATAGAGTTAAATCTTGAATTTGTACCTTTACGCCCACTGTTTTCAGCGGACACACTATTGCATTTAATTAACGAAAAGATATTTTGTTCTGCTCTTGATAACCAAATGTCAGCCATATTAATTTATTATGCCTGTGTTCACTTTAAAATAAAACGCGGCAACCTATTGCAGTAGTTCAAATGAGTAGTAGGTAAAATTGACAGCTGTCACATATTTTTAAATATACCGCCCTACAGTTTAATTTACAGAATGCTTTCCACTGAAATGAAAATACAAATTTTAAACTGGTACAAGAGTAACAATAGTTTAAGAAGAGTGCAGGACTTATTTGCCGTACACCCATCGATTTCAACCATTCATAACATCCTTACTCAGTTCAATAAGGACGTTTGTGTCACAAATTCTCACAAAAAAGAGCAAAAACCTGCCACGTGTTCAATGAGGAGTTAGAATTAAACATTTTCAACTATACCGACGACAATCCCACCGCGTCATTGAGTTTAATAGCTCAAGAATTTCAAATTTCATAGAGTTCGGTCTTTAAAACAAAAAAAATTTAAATATAGGTCGTACAAATTTCATAATCGCACGGATTTTTGTGAAACTTTATTTAATTTGTTCAACAACAATGAGGAAATTTAAAGAAAAATAGTCTTCACAGATGAAAAATCGTTTTCCTTGAATAGGACAGTAAACTCTCAAAATTATCGGTATATTCCTATCTCCATTATCCACTTCCATCTTCCCAATGCACTTCCTTTTTTACTAAAACAGATATTGGTCACGATCGAATCCTCATTTACAATATTTAACACATACACGATATAACGTCAAAGTTAACGTTTATGTAGAACTACTTCGCTTTCGTATTATTCCACGAATAGAGGAGTTGAATGTTGACAATCCCTGGTTCCAAATGGATGGGGCTCCACCACATTCTACAGTACTAGTGACACAGTTTTTAATACATTTCCAGGCCGGTGGATAAGAATATTTGGTCATTTAACTTGACCACAACGATGGCAAGATCTGTCGCCAAATGATTTATTTTTCTCTGGGGTTATTTGAAATCTAAAATTTATAATGAAACTCCCACTCAGAATACCGACGAATTAAAAAATAGTATACTTACTGGATGTAATGAGTTGAACCCAATTTTTTTACAAAATACCGTTCAAGAATTTCGTAATCGCATTGGATAACTGTTTAAAATGTCAAGGGGGACACGTCGAACATTTATTGTAAATATTTTCATATCATTCCCATTATACTTTCTGCGTTACATTTTGTAACGAAACAATAATTTCCGTTACTGAACAACCATTTAAATTGTCAACCGTTGCCTAGATTAAAACAAAAAGAAGGATAACCAATCCTTATAGATGTTCCGTACAATTGATAAACACCGATTTATTTGAACGCTCGGTATTTTAATTTCAGGATTTAATTGAATGAATAAATTCAAATAATACGAAACACGCATTCAGTGTTACTAATTGAAATGTAAGATGCAATAATTCCTTTCAAATTATATTATCATAATACTTATATAAATTCCGATTTCTTAAACGTTACATAAAACGTTCTTTAGGTATCCAGGGAGTCTCGCATCAACCAGACAGGTTCGCTTATCAAACTTACAAAATGTGTGGTATGTGTGCATTTCACCAATCCGTTTGAGTGAAATGAAATAGTTTAATTAATTTATTTGCATTTACGTGGTAATTTTGGATGTGAGTAATGCGAATATACCATTTAAATGTCTGTCCATGTGTTGCTTTGAGGTTATTAATGCATTGGCGACATATTCTGTATAAGTAATCATTTCCGCACAACCTTCAAGCATCTTTATGATCCATATTTTCGTCCCAATAATTCAGTTCCGAAGTAAACTTTATTACAGGTGATTTAGGAAAGCACTTGCAATCGTTTCGCGGTTCATAATTAGTAACGCTCTTGTCATTCCGTAGAACTGTCGTAAAGATAATGTATTCAGAATGAACTACCGTACATGAATTTAATCTATACGAAGCGATATATACGGAAAAGTGTGTATTGACTGCTTCCCGTCTTTGAGACAGTCTGTCTAATTGCATATCCCTTTTAGTTTACAAAATTCCATTATTAATTTATTAGTAATAGGATCTCGAGTATATAATAATTTTCACGAGTCAGAGCAGTTGCGTTATAACTAATTTTGTTTCATTATCACCTTTAGAACCTGCCTATTGTGCACGAGAGGATGCGGATAGAACTGATTTAGGTTGGCAATTCTGTGCGTTGTCAAGAATTTCTGACATTAAACATTTGATATAACATAACTTAAATTTTATTATTGTGATAAAATAAACATAACCCCTGAAGCTGAGATTTGACAGTTGCAAACTGTTATTTTTCACAATCTGACAACATCGGCGTCCTCTGACAGTATTAATATTAGTGACGCAACTGCTCTGCTCTGACTCGTGAAAATTGCTGTAATATGGTAGTCCGAGCAAAGTGAGTGCCGTTTTTTTCTCTCCGTTCTTTTGGCCGAGATTTAATTAATAATGAAGTATTATTATCTTGACCTATAATTAATAACTTTCCTTATCACGGCAAATGTGCTGAACTCATTGTGTTATGCAAACGTGATTATTTGAAAGTTAGATTGGATTTTTCGATTAACATCAAATACCGATATAGAATTTATATTTGTTGCTAGTTCCAATTTACGCAATTACACATAAGAAACTAATTTCAAACCAGAAATCTTCATCCTCATTTCATAACCGACTTTCCATTGATCCGTTTTCTAAGTATCTGTCAATTTGATTTCGTTCCGATCGCTATTTGACTTTCTTGCAGCTGAATGTCTTCTTAATCTAAATTGATAAACACACCTGCCGTGTTGACTTAGCTTCGTTCCGTTTTAATATCAATAAAGTTTTCAAATAAATAAATAATTGCAAATTTATTGATTTTGTTATCTGTGTAGCATATTCCTTCTTTATGATTAGTTACTCCCGCTTATTGATGAGTAAAGCTTTGCTTCCTAAACTAGCGGCTTATTTTACCGCCAGTTTTTTCCAGACCTCACTTAAATTGAATTACCTTGCTGCAAATTTAATTTTGACGAAGCCCTGAACATAAAGACAAGTGTGCTGTTGGACAACAATTATTTTTTTGTCTTGATGTAACTACTGCAAGTAGATTTTTTTTATTTGAAGTTGGAGGCAAATAAGATGAGTTTTTAACTTTTTTATTACGCTCATATTTAGTTTTAGTTTCCCGCCACCGTAGACAACCTTTGTTTTGCCTAATATAATTTTTACAGCGCTTGGCTGCACCTCCTGCGCCTGTGCGAAAATCCGCCTCTGCTTCCACATTGAAAACCATAACATTGTTAGCTCCCATCTGAATTAAATTTTCATTAAACCCCATATGATTTACGCAATTACTTCTCCGGGACTCCGGGAACTCGTCAATTTCCTCAGATAATCTAGATATCATATTTTTTAATTCAATAATTTCGTTGCTCTTGTCTGTGCAATTTTTGCAGCGATAAGTGATAACCCTGCTAAATGATAATGAACATGCGGCCCCGTTCCTACTGATACTAGCACATATTGAATGTAATGGCAATAAACAAAAATCACATCTAATCGCCTTATCGGAACCAAAATTAGAGTCACAAACACTGCAGTTTTTTTAGTAAAGATATAGTAAAATTAAATTCAACAATAAAAAGTGCAACAATTTACACCAAATTTTTACTTTAAATAGCAGCATAACTTTGTTTACGTTTAAACTCAAATATACGAAACATTTACGTAATTTATTAAAATAATTACATATACGAAATGATGTGTAATACGGGACGAATAGTCGCCTTAGGAAACACTTACATATTTTCATACAAGATATTGTTTTTTACAGTGACCATATTAATATTCACGTTGTAAGCTGCTTTCGATTACCTTAATTAAAGTTTAATTTAATTTGCTTTGGTCTAGCTCAATCGGTTTTTAGATTCTATAAAAAGGGGAGTTGTTCGTTGTTACTGGGGTTGATCACATTACCAGGTTCGTCCACACCGAGCAATATATTTGTAAGGGTTTTAGACGTATATTATTCCTATTTGGTTTATAAAATCTAAATATTTACACTTAATACTATTACAACTAACATAAAACGATAAGTAGAAGTGACAAGGTACTTCAGGTAAAATAAACACAAATATCGGGAAGTACCAATGATCGGGGCTTCTAGCCTCCATCAAGATATCCAGAGTTGGTACAGGATTCTCTGCGTGGGCGCCCTGGTATACGGATGGGAGCGGAGATCGTCAGATAGCTTCTCTCTTTAAGTTTTTTTGTGAAACTACGGTTAGCGAGCGGATTATACACTCAAAAAGAAGTGATCCTAATTTTGATCCGTATCTGGCAACTCTCTCTATCTGCTTTTACGGTCAAACAGAAAATACAAAGAATACAAGTGTTAATTGTATAAATGAAACTTTTATACCTCTAACCTTTATGAAAGTGATTATAAAGAAACTAAGTAATATTTACGGGGTGTTTATTAACTAACTATCTATTTACAGCAGATCTTAGATCAGGATGTTGCTTATCCTCTGGATATTTCATGATAAGTGAGCGGGTAGGAAAGCGGTATATTACGCTTAGCGAGATTGAAAGGTAATACTCACTGTTACACACTGGGTTCATAATTTACGAAAGTGGGTGACCGGGGTATGGTCTAATTGCGGGAATTTTGTTGTTTTCAATCTGTCAGCTTCCTGCACTTCGTGTTGTATGTGTGAGTCTGTATGCCGTGTGTAGGTTAGGGTTGCTAGATCTGAGTTTAATAATTCCTGGACATTTCTCGTGTTACGAAAAAAAGAGAAGATTAAATTAATTAACCTTTTACCATTGTTACACATATTAAAATACTTATCTTTTTTGGGTTTTTAAATGGTGTATGTGTATATTAGAGTTATACAGTGTAAACGTTTCGATAACACTTACAGTTATCTTCGTCAGTAGTAATACTATCTTACAAAATTGTTTAAGATGTTGAAACATTTTCTCAAATTTCACAAAGTTGTTTTAACATCTTAACCAATTTGAAAGATAGTATTACCACTGACCAAGATAACTGTAAGTTTTATCGAAACCGTTAGATAGTATTCCTTTAATAAGCAAATACACCATTAAAAAACCCAAAAAAGATAAGTATTTTAAATTAATTAACCAGTTTTATTATTCTTGTAGGAACATGGTAGTAAAGAAAAGTGCAAATTTTAGAAATGATTGTATCTATTCATTTTCCAAAAATCAACAGTATACGTAAACTATAAATACAAAATACACACATATCTCAATAAACAAATCAAGACGTGATATCTCTTTTATCTCAGTTGAAATTCAACTTTCAACAAAAAAAATCAAATTATAAATCCGTAATTTAAAACCTATACACTAAATCATTTTAACTTTAGCAAAACTTAACTTTGGTAGGTAATACCTCATTATTAGTTAACCATGTCGTTTTTTTAAATACTTATCACTAGACTTTGCCATCTTCCGAAGTTTCTCTCCTTCATTGCGTTGTAACGACATAATTTCTGATCATGTCTGGTAATTAATTCAATAGACATCCTGTTTCCCTTTTTGGTCCATAAATTATTTTGCTGGCTGAAAATTCTCTCGCAAAAAGCGTTGCTTGCTGGTATGGATAGAACAAAACCTAGTAGTTGTCTTAAATTTACACAAACATCAGAGCATGAAAAAGACCAGATTGTATCGTTCAGCAAGTCTTTTCGTAGGACTTCAAAACTTATTTCAGACATGAGAACACTGTATCAAGACTATCAATGTCAACCGCATCTTAAATTTTTAACAATCTTGGAAAATCATATAGTCACTGTCATGTTAATTTGAATTCCTGCAATTTAGATGACAATACCTCGAAATTTTTATAAATTCCATCAGGCCCAAAATCATGCCTTCTAAATATTTGATTGCTCTTTGCATAAAAACTAGAGCTTGTGATGTAAATTTTCTGCCTTTGGAAAAAAGGTTACATTCGTTAATACCTTGTTTTTAGCGGCTTCGTCGTCATTTTCATAACAACCTTCAGATATAAATGACGAAAGAATACGGTGGCTATTATCGGGACTCTTTCCCAACAAATAATATCTTACTGCTGGCCAATTATGTAATAATAGATCTATGGCTGGCAAAGGTAAGAGCCACCTTGTTGGAACATACCTTAGTAGCTGTTTGACTTCTACTTGAGCAAAATCAAAGCATTCTTTTCATTTTTAGTTTTCAATGCTGATGAATCAAATTCATTGAAAATTTTATTACAATATTTTCCATGTCAACATCAAGACTTTTCACTGCATACTTCACACAGCTATTTATTACATGACAGTAACAGTTGGCTTTGAAAATATGTTAGTTTTCCTATTTTAATTTCTGATAGACGGAATTATGAATACCGTAGTTTACAGAAGCGTTATCTGCACTGTATGCACTGATTGGGCTAACGCTGAGACCGTCATCAACAGTTACCTTTTAAGGTATTTGAATAAATCAAGCGATGTTTCGTCAGCGTTATCATAAAACCTAACAATTTTTGGCACATACCTTTCTTGCTTTAAAAATAACAGCATATAGGAATGTTTTGATATTGCCAATGTTTGATGCATCTGAGCCTATTGAAAAATAATAAGATGCTTTAATCTAAGTTACTAATTTTTCGTTAAGTACCCTAAAATATTGTAGCTCAAACCGTGTTTAACGTGGTGAAAGTGATATTTCTGCACTTTTGACCGCAGTTATGTAAAGACCAGCAGCATTTACCAAAATGTTTCTAATTAATTATTTGTTAATTATCCCACAGTAATCAAATTGCATAAAAATTACACAGTATTGTACAACAAATAATTCTTTTATCCCCTCCGACGTAGATTTCAAAAACATCGAATGTTTTTACGTCAGAGATCACGCCAGTATATCAACCAATCACCGCATTAGCATCCCTGCACAGAAGCCGTTCCCGCCTACCGCAGATCCTCTATAAAACCGTGAGACGCGCTACCATGAAAAAGAATGCTTGTGCGTCGGGCCGTTGACGCGACCAGAAGTGCCGATCGAATGCTTATGTGGCGCGTCTTTGCTGCAACACCTTGCTACTCGTGCGCGATACGGTCCATAGTCTGCCTCCTGCTTGTGCTTGGGCTATTGCACCGACCGCTTGCTGGTAGATCCGTTTCGCCGTTGTTACTTGCGCGTCGATCCTTTCCGCCGACGCTACCGAATAAAGATAATCCTGACCGCGCGCCTGCTTCTCTTAATCGCGTTATTTAAGAGAATCCTGACTCCTGACCAGAAACCTTATCGCTTACTGCGATAAATCCTGAAAAGCCTGACCAGAATCCTGATAACTTATTGCGATAACCCAGATATAATATCCAGACCGCGCGTGCCTGCCGTTCTTAGTTCCGTCGTGTACGATTGCCATTTAACTTCATCCTGAACCGTCGCGATACTCGTCGCCGCCTGAGAACCCGCTACAGCTAACCGATCACCTGGCCGACGTATTCGGAGGTTGAAACTACGTAAGTTGAGTATACAAACATTACACCAGACACCCAGATAAACAACGGGCTGTAGAGCCCGGAAGTTATTCACATTTACAGTATATACATCAGAAGTTGCTACGACGGGCTGTGAAGTCACCTTCTACAAACATACACAAACTAGGACGTTGCCACGGCGGGCTCTAACACCCTGAAGTCATATTCCATTTACTCCGGTGGCAAGAAGGGCAATCGCTCTAATTCCACCATCCCTGGAAGATGCATATAAACAGCACAGCACGGGTTAGTTCCATATTCTATTAGACGTCTCTTCATGTAAACAGCCAGCACACAACTTTATACTAACACACCTAACAAAAGAGATACCAAGAAACCCAGAGGTACTCGCAACCGCTAACGTTAATGCCAGAAGATACTTCCGCATCCTAACCGGAAGCGCTTGTTAAATTGCACCAACCGCAATTAAAACGCTACAGACTAAGTGAACACCGCATAGTTCCTAACGATCTCCCGCAAGTCTATGTAAAAGTATAAAGTTATTCCTTTTTGGTCAAGAGAATAATAGTGTATATAAGAAACATTATTTCCGTCCGAAACAATTCGCATAATTGTATAATTTCGATTACGCCGTATTAAAACATTGCGTAAACCATCCACCTCAGTTTAATTCGTTTTCAACAATTAAAAATAGGTCTTTTTGTATTTAAATTAGATGCGAAATAAACACCGTTCATAATTACGTGCAAAATTGAGTAAATGCGCAGAAGAACAACTTTTATTAGTAATGAAAAGTGAATAAATCCGTAATAAATTCAGTATTCCTATATTTAATAATTAGAGTAAATTTCGTTCATAGGAAATTTGTACTTGTTTAATAAACGCTTTCTTAAAATAAAGATCAACGTGTCTTTTCGGCGGACTAAACTTTAAGTAAATACGTTCGTAATTAATTAATCATGATGCAATCCCGGTTATTTAGAGGATTGATAATTCGTTAGAATAAATAATAAATCGCGTACGAACAATTCGCATTCAGAAACGTATAAATATAAAGCAGCCCCTTATAAAGAATTCCCAGTAATCTGTTTAGTGTGAAAGCAAAACTATATATGAGATGCAAAGAACAGTAATTTCATCAAAATGAAAAAAAAGAGCAAGTGGGATTGTAAAAGAATAAGTAAAGTAATAAATAAAATATGTAAGTTGTTACTTGAATAATTTTTATGTATTTACAACTTGTAGGTTAAAGACGTCGAATAACATTAATATTTACTTATTGTCAATGCACGCAGGCATTTATACTGAATTGCGATATCAGAGTTGCACGCATTGCAAACTACTGTGAATTCATTCTTCTTAGAGATCTAGTGTTTAAAACCCTGAATCGTTTTTGGTTGTGGATGGTTGATCCAAGTGAATAGTTTATTTTTTCCGAATTCAACGCTTAGCTCAAAATCAAAACATACCGCATGCGAGTTGCTCGGAAATCAACGGGCTACTGTTCGATTGTCGATTCGACAATCGATTCGAGCGAGTCTCTCCGGACGGCGTGTCTTAGTATGTGCGTCATACGGGAATCGTGATTCGACGATCGAACGCGGACGCACAGCAACTTCCGGGATTGTAAGGCATAGTTACTGGATACTGGACAAGACACAAAATTCCTGGACAATCCCGGACATCTGGCAACCCTAGTGTAGGTGGAGCATCAATTACAAGAATCTGGGCAAATATCCGTTGCGCTGTTTAATTGATACCCCGGAGATTCGCAGAATTTAGGCGAGAACCTTTCTATACAATGAAGTAAAAGACTACATAGGGTGTTTTGCCCGACGTGAATTCGTTTACTGGTGTAAGTGTGGTGTTGTATGTTTAACTTATATGCAGGTGACCGCAGATTGGGGTAGTAGTAACCCTGGTGTAGAGTAGGTCGGTCTGGGGTCTTGACTAGGGCAGCCAGAACCCCGGTATCAAACGTAAGCCCCTTCTCGGGTAAGATTTTTGTGATTTTTATTACAATCTCTTAATTTCCAAAAAAGAACTTAGCGTTTTTACGCTCATCGTTCCGGCATCGTGATCTTCGCCGCTTCGGAGTTAGATCTGTCACTGCTTGCATACAGATAATACGAAGAAGCGGTCATCAGTAGAGGAGCCACAGCCTAGCAGCAAGCAGGAGCCGCCGGAATACAGCAGGAGCGAAGAACGTAAATAAAGAAGCATCCAGGACACCGCCACCGCCAACTACAGGATCGACGTCGGGTAAGACAATAGTTACCGTTTAATAAAAATATTTTTTAATTAATTTTAATTTATTGTTTTATTTTAACACTTGTTTTCTCCTTTTTCTATTTGGGTCTCTGATTTCCAAGTCTTTATTCCTCGGGGTGTGAGACTGCACCTCGGCGGAGACCCGGCCTTTCTTTAAAACAATTTATTTTTTACTCCTTATTTCAAAACCCGATTAACAACCGCGACGGTTAAGCACGGTCGCCACCGTGCTACCCTAACGGTTGTATCCAACCCCCGACGCCGCCCGTCCACCTACACCTACACACACATACGCACACACCCTCGCCTCGCCACTACCATCCTCAGGTACACGATCCCAATCAAACGTTTCCTCAATCTCTACCTCATCAACACACAAACACACAAACGCGCACATACAAACCCGCACACACAACACACACACACACACACACACACACGCACACGACACACACATACACAAACCCGTACACTCACACAAACCCGTCCTCTACATACAACTTCCCAGCCACCTGTACTTACCGTGATTCCTACACGTTTCCCTAATCTTAATCCCACCGCCCTCAATCTTGGAGGTATTACATCCGTAATACCACAAAACCATCTCCACTCAAAAATCCCTATTCACATCCCTAAAACCCTTAAATCTTCCCTGGTTAAACTTAACGTTTAACCATAACCACACCTGTCTCCTAGAGACCTCCTCTCCCTTGCCGGATGGTACACAGCTTAGGCTGCGGCACCATTTCGGTGATCCCAACGTCATCCTTACCCAACTATCTGGTCCCCGTCCTTACAACACCACTCCTAGAGCGCCCTCGTTTTCCTGCGTGATTCGTCACGTAGATAAGGACATCCTAGAACCCGAGATCCTCGGTGCGATCGATCTTCCACACGTGAGGAAGGCCGTTCGCATCACCTCCAAAGCGACCAACACCCCACATCCCTTATCCGTGTCATTACCTCTTCCCAAACCACCCTAGAGTACCTCCTCGCACGCGGTGTCGTCATGTTCGGGCGACACTACAGTTGCGAACCCTCCCTTATCCCTCAACCTCTCCCTAAGTATTGCTTCAGTTGCATAGAGGTGGGGCATATCGCTAAAGAGTGTCCCACCGCTCTATCCGTTGCCCCAACTGTGGCGAAAGCCGCAGATCCTCCTCCTGTAAATCCACGGCTAACCCAAAGTGTAACAACCGCGGGGAAGCCCACCCTACATTCTCCTTAAAGTGCCGAAAGCGGCGGAACCTCCCAGTTCTCCGTCGAAGATGGCTTCCTCGAACCTATCCTGCCTTCCGAAAAGTCCAACTCTGAAGTCACAGTCCACCTTAAATCCACTCCAGACACCGAATCTCTGTCCATAAAGGACTTCCTACAAATCCTCACCCACTCTCTCTTCCAAATGTTCCCCGACCGGCGAGATAGGGTTGTTCTCACCCTAGACTCGCTGTACCGAATCTTCTTCCAACGGAGGATCAACATCTGCGTATCCGGTACGCGGATGAAGGTCGCCGTAATCCTCTAACCCAATCCTTAACTCCTACAATGGATCACCTAACAGGGACAGTTAATACGAGGGGCGTTCGTCGGAAACGCCCCTTATTTAAACACTTTTTACATACACATCCTTTCCATCACGGAAACAAAACTCACAAACAGATGCACACTAAAATTTAACACGTATCACACATTTCTAAACAATAGCCAATACGGAACCGCTCTCTTAATTAAAATTGCTTTCCATCCACTCTCGAATGCGTTGCTGCGACGGTGTACTTTCCCACTCCTATAGTATTTATTTCTTATTACAACCCGCCCGGCCACAACACCCTATCCGATGACCTTTTTATCTACGCCACTAGCCTCCCTAATGCAGTTATCCTAGCTGATTTCAATGCCCGCCACATCCGGTGACACCGGAACTAATGGAAACGGTAACGGGCTATCCTCCGCTCTGTTGCAGTTGCCGCTCTTGCAAATCGCCAACACCCAACCAACATATTTCGAACACTTAGGGGCCTCAACAGTAGATCACATCATTGTTTCCGAATCCATAGCTCGCTATTTCGATCGTGAGTGCTTTCTAGGCATCACGATTACATCAGATCATATACCCCTACTGTTCAAAACTTCATATTGTCCAAATCCCCTACACCTCCTCAGTAACAGTCATTAAATATTTTTAAAAGCAGACTGGAATGTGTTCTCCGAACACATCTCCAACAACCTTCCTACACCCAATCTTCAAACGACCCAAGATCTCGAGAGAGCCATTAGAGACCTAACTTCCGTAATTACGGAAGCGGTCGATATCTCTGTACCACTAAAAACATCGACACTTCCCGCAAACCGCTCCCACAACACATTGTGAACTGGATCAAAGAGAAAAGACGAATCTATCGTCAATTCTTGCGATCCAGGGACCCGGCTCTCAAGACCGAATACAATCGCCTTAACGCCTTAATCAGGCGAGAAGCCAACAAACACGCCGAAGACTCCTGGACCAAAGCCACCTCCCAGCTAGATTACAGAAATGGTAAACTCTTCTGGCAACAGTTCGATAGACTGACCAGAAGGAAAGTCAACCCTAAATCCTACCTAATCGACCTACAGGGCATCTTCTCCGACCAAGGAAAGGCCGATTTCTTTGTTAATCACCTTCAATCCATTTTCCAATCCCCCGATGATCCCCAATTCGATAACCGGTTCAAAGCACTCCTCGAGGGTCGCCTTGAAGAATTCCGCAACCTTAACCTTCCTGAAATCCAACTCGATATCGAGAATCATTTGTATGCCCACATCACGCCCGACCAGGTCCACACATATTTTAAAAAGGGAAAACTCTGCCCCAGGTCATGACGGCCTGAATCGAAAAATCCTCCCCACCGTCATGATACCCAAACTCCACGCCGACCTAACCTCAGCCTTCTATAGACCAATCTCTCTCCTAAGTTGCCTCGGAAAATGCTTTGAGCAGATTCTAGCCAGGCGACTCAGGGCTCACCTAGAACTTAACGACCTATTTCGCAGCAGCCAATTCGGCTTCCGTCCCAACCGAACGTGTCATGATCCCTTGTTGAAGCTGCTTACAAAGACCACTAGAGCATTCAATCACAAGCAATCTGGCTGTGTTTCTGGACATTAAGTAAGCATTCGACAGGGTCTGGCACTCCGGTCTCCTGCACAAGATCCGTAACCTCATCATTCCCGACCCTTCTCCAAACTGCTACTCTCGTACCTGACCAATCAATCAGTTCGGGTCAAAGTAGAGAAACCTTCTCAGATCCTTTCCAATCTACAGCAGGCGTACCGCAAGGTTCTGCCTTAGCCCCGATCCTCTATATTATCTTTGCATCCGACATTCCCGAAGTCACACAACCCGGACTAGTCGTTGCGCAGTTTGCGGATGACACCGCCTTCTGGACGGTTAATCGGAACAGCGAAACGGCCTCCCGTCTCATATTCAAAACCCTTCGGAACTTCTCCAACTGGGCGAACTGGTGGAGAGTCCGTCCACCAAAATCAAACAATCCTCTTCCGACATCCTAATTACACCGAAGCTAAGTTCCCAAACCTTGCCTCTAGAAACGTTTTTCTCACCCTAAACCAAGAAAGACTCCCACTCCAACAAGAAATCACCTACCTAGGAATCCTCTTTACTAGAACCCTCAATTGGCTCCCCGATGTACAAAGAAAACTTAACAGGATTAGAAACCGCGCAAACCTACTGGGCGTCCTCCAGGGTAGAATCAGAGGTTGCCACACTTACAAAACATATATTTGCCCTGTTATGGATTTCCGAGCACCCATATACACGAACATAAACCTCAATCACCTTTCTTCTATTGCTTCCTGCGAACGCCGAATACTCAGAGGCATACACAGGTTACTTCTCAGGTACCCTAGCGACCTCATAACGCAATACGCAAACATACCAACCATCTCACACAGAATCCAAACACTACAGAAAAACTTTGCCCATAAAAGTATCTTCGGCAACACGATCCCTACCAAAGAGATCCTACAACTACCGTTTTCCCCAATTCCCACGAAGAAAACCTAAATTAAAATCCTAGCATCCCCTCGCGATTCTTACACAACTCCTTGACGACCTCCCCAAGGAGTTAGAAGATTCCGTGGACAACATCCCATATGCTCTCCGCATCCCACCGTCTATTCGATGACGACCTAGCAATAAACCGGACAACGAATCTAATAATCACACTAAGCACGCTACACCCCACTAAACAACACACACACTTAAGCCAATTAACGCATTATTAAATATTAAATAAATAAATCCTTTTTCTTTTTTTTACACCAAAAATAACCACATCTCATGATTGTAAACTATATAATAACACAAAAACATCGCAATACCAACAAATATGGATCGACCAGGGCTGAAGAGGAGAAGGGCTCCTGAACAGTCTACGAATAAGATATATAAGCTATAAATAAGTAAATACTAACCATAAGCATGAGCATATTAACAGAAAAAAGAAAAGAAAAGGCTCTTGGAAGAGACCAAGCGGAATGAGAGTGAACAGGAATAGCCCTGAGTCTTCAAGGAAAACCAAGGGAGTGAGAGTCGAAGATTGAGCAGACACGGTCGGTCTGGGCTCTTGAAAGAGACTAAGGGAATGAGAGCGTCTTTTGTTCATATTGAGTTTTTATTTAGAATCCGCGGAGGGCGCAGACGGCCTCTTGTTGGGATTTTAATGCCGTGATTGGCGGATAGACTGGCGGAGACTCTGACGTAACAAAACTCTTAACGTTTTTGAAATTTACGTCGGGGGTATAAATTCATTACTTGATGATTTCTGTAAGTTTTAATTATACAGGATAATTAACAAATAATTAATTTAAAAAAAAATGGTAAAGGCGGCTGGCTCTTTACAAAGTGAAAATTTTTAATACGCCATTATCCGATTCATTCAATTCAACATAAACTTCGACAAACATATTTCAGTCACATAATGCGTTAAAGAGGTTACAAAACAGGGTAAGGACGTTCCTAAATGAGGGAAAATAAATTACAATACAATAAATAATATGACGGATGAGTAGTACTTTTTTCTATGAGCTATAATTAAACGCTTCACGAAACTTAAGGTTTACTATAATTCACTTTACGCGATGGATAAGCACAATCATTATTTATTTCAACACTGCAAGAAAAATGTTATACAAAATACCTATTATAATGAAATTTATAATTTGCTGACATCCAATTGAAAATAAATTTTGGGTCGCATGCGCTAAAGATAAACTGTAGAAGTCACGGTTACTATGTTGGCGGATAGCGTCTCGACGCTCAGCTGCGTTTCGCTTGTCGTATAGATAGCATCGACGACTTTATCCCACGCGGTTTATTTACGAACGTGAGTCAATTTAAAAGTTTTACAAACTGCTTAATACAACTTTTGTTGGTATATTACTATTTTTCTACCATCAGACATTAACGTGTTGACTTTTAGTTTATAAAATGCTTACGTGAAATAATCTTATTAGAAAATATGAACACAATTAAATAAATTCATTTAATATATTTTAAACTAGAATTAAACGAACAATAAAATAAAGAAAATGTGTGATATTTAATACTATTGTAAAATTATTAATTTAAATATGAATTTGTCGTCAGAAAACTTAACTTTGCTCTACTCAGGAAACTACATCAATTCAAATGGAAGTCTCTCAGAACCCAATACAACATATTGCGACCTTATTGGTTTTTACATAAGATATAGGCTCATCCACGGATATTTGAGTATACTTGTGTGTATATTTGGATCAATCGCCAATATTCTTAATATATGTGTTTTGAGTAGAAGAGAAATGAGGTCTCCAACAAATGCGATTTTAACTGGGTTAGCCGTTGCAGACCTTTTAGTTATGATAGAGTACATTCCATTTTCCTGTCATGTATATTTTGATCCCGACGCAAGGTATACAGCAAACTATTTTTCGTATGGCTGGGCAATTTTTATGGCATTTCACGCTTTATTCGCACAAGTATGCCATTTTATTTCGATTTGTTTAACAGTAGTACTTGCTGTTTGGCGTTACATAATTATAACACATTCTCAAAATAACATGGAATGGTGCAATGCCCACAGAACAAGCATTACTATTATTCTTACATATTTACTATGCCCCCTAGTGTGTTTACCGTTATTCGTGTCGTTAAAAATTACGGAACAAGTAAAATCAGTTAATGAAAGTGGAAGAATTATACAACAAAATCAAATTGAAAATTATACAGGAGATAGATACAATGCGACATTGTATGTTCTCGATTATGGAAATTTTAAAGACATCAGTTTTTGGGTATACGGAGTTGTTATTAAATTAGTTCCTTGTATTTTGTTGACAATATTGTCACAAAGAATTATTGCTGCTTTATTAGAAACTAAACGAAGACGAAGGAATCTTTTAGGACAGAATGCCATGAATTTAAAACTATCAGGAGAAATTAATCCACCAAAAAGTTTAAGACAAAGTAAAGAACAACAGACTGATCGAACAACCAGAATGTTATTAGCTGTATTGTTTTTATTTTTGATTACGGAATTTCCACAAGCAATTCTTGGACTGCTCAGCGTCTCTATTGGGCCCGTATTTGAAAAGCAGTGTTACAATCCACTTGGTAAGTGCTTTTATTTCTTTTTTACTTGAACCGCGTAGCTAATATTATTGTTGTTGTGTTTACTTTCACAGTGTGATTTTAATGCAAATTAGATTTGTTTTCTTATTGAATTACAATATTGAATGGATAAGAAAGTTACTCTTATCGTCCCTTGCTTTTTGTACAGTTCATTACGTGCGTGTTGAATATGACGTGTTATAATGACGAAAAGAAGGAATTATTGCATCTTAGTTTGACGATAGTGACGTCAAATAATATTTTCTAATACGTAATTAATCTCATACTGTACCATATACGTCATGATATTGAGCCTTGCATACTATAAATTTAGCTGTTTTGATGTTTCCTTCCACAAACTGACCTGATTTGAAACAATAGTTTTTATATTTGAACAATTTGCAAAAAACAGGAAAATGTATTTCATGTTCTCGTAAAGATAAGAGAAAAAGAGTTATCACTATGAGATTATCGACAATTTGTCGGTTTGGTATGCTCGAACCTATTTATTGTGTTTACACTCGAGCAACGTTATTATCACTGTATAAGTCCACACACCTTTGAAAACTTACAAAAAAAAAATCCAGTTTTGCAGTAGTGAAAAGTGTTAAGTAGTAAATTTTCTTGATTAACAAGTATCCTATACATCGGGTTTTCGGAAATGCTTGACTTCCACGTGATCAATTTTAAATTTCACGCTTTGAATATGTTTGTTCTAGGTTGATAGTTGTTAGCAGGTCGAAAAAAAAATTACTAAACCGTAATATTTAGTTTTATAACCTCATGTTTGCGTTACTTCTGTTTGCTGTCTTTTCGAATTTCCTCTATATTTAATCAACATTTGAAAAAGAGCTCTTAACGTTACGAAGCTATTATGATGTAAGTCAGCATTTTTTAAGGTGAATTGTCATTTATCTTAGTTTGAATTTGTATTTACCTCTACATCACATTTAAGATGCAAGAAAAGAGAGAGAGAAATGTAGGTAAATTTTATCAGAAAGTACGTCTTCACATCAGATTACTTATGAAATTGCTCGCTGGATTTCTTGCATATTTCTCCCCAATTTTTTATTTTGGAAGAATGAAATAAGAAAAATGCATTAGTTTTTACTTAGATTTGGTTAACAAAGCATCGCATTGTATTAGATAAGGCACGATGTTGTCATTTATGAGCAACGTAAAGAATGTACAATTTCCGTTTTATGTAGGTAATAGACGTTCAAGGTCTGAAGACTAAAGTTTACTTTTTTTTAAATAAGTCACTCGAGATTCAACGATTTTCTTGTAAACAAAGTCTAAATAGCGTGAAAAAATATGTTGTATAATTTTCAAATGTCAAGCTACCGTAGTAACTTTTTTTCTTTCGACAGTGCTACCACACTGTCTCTAGGTTTCCATGGCCTTCTCTAATGCAATATAAGATGGAACAGAGTATATCTGTTTTCTCATATCACTAAGTGTTATTTGTTTACGGATAAGTATTTCAATGTAACTTCCAATGCACGTATATATTATTGGTTATACAGTGTTTTCGTAAATGGTTGATCCCCACGTGATCAATTTTAAATTTCACGTTTTAAATATGTTTGCTCTAGGTTGGTTAACAGGTCGAACAAAATTATTAAATCGTAATATTTAATTTTATAACTTCATATTTGCGTTACTTCTGTTTGCTGTCTCTTTTGAATTTGTATAGTGATATTGTACAACAATGGTGCTCTCATCAGCACAAAATGCTTTTATTTTAATTGCACATTTCCGCAGTGGCACCCGAAACCCTGATGGAACTTGGAGCTATTCGTTGCAGTCCTGCATTGAGCAGGAATGATGTATTTAAAAAACATAAGTTACGCTTTGTTACAAGGTATGAAAACAAGCGCTGTATATGCAAAGGCAAGTCAACAGGCAGGCCGACTATTTAACCGAAGAAATTGTTAATGACATTCAACAAAGAATACAACAAAGTCCTGTAATGAACCAGAAAAAGGAGTAAGAAATAAACTATTATCGTTTTAAAAATTATTGAGATAATGCCGTAAATAAGAATTTATTTAATTTATTTCAGTTCCGATACCATAACAAACAGTTTTAATGTAAATCAACTATGTTCTGCAACCCGCTTTTATACATAGTAATTTATTACTATTCCTGTACTGAAAATTTCTCTGTTCCAGAATATCAAACGTGATCAGCTCTTAAGCGATTTCGTGCAATTTACCGTATTGTTATAACGTGTTTTACTATTTCGAAATCTGACCTGTATTATAAAAATATTTAAAGAATTCCTGTGACATAAATAATCCCTAAATAAATAAATTGACGTAAAGAGGGACTAGCTCCTATACCAAGTTTCCTGTCAACTGATCTTCGGTAGTGGTTGGCTTGTTAACGATCTCTTTGTACCGATGGTAGAAGCTCGTCTGGAGGATCAAAATTAACGCTAGCACGTTTGGAACGTCATATTATTATTCCACCCTTAAAATTCTACTTATTTAAAGTATCCGAATTAACTTTAAATAACTAGAACCACTCAGAATCCGCTGGTTAAGCTGAAGCTAATCTGGCCATTAGAGAATTCCAAACCTAAACCCACTGTACTACCCACGAGGTTCTACTTATTTCCGTATTAACTCTGAATAAATAGGATCACTAAGAGTTCACTAAGATCGGCTCGAGATTACCTTGGCCGCGAGCGAACTCATAATTGAACCTGTATATGTAAATATCCTCAGAATCTCTTTGCATAAATAGTATCAAAAGATTAACTAATGAAAACGTTGAGTTCGCTTTCAATAACGTGTTTCTCAAAAGTTTTGGCACAGAACATTATATTCAGTTTTATAAACAAATATGTTTTATTTAAACTTACAGCTATCAAACAATTAGTAGACTTATAATTAACAAAACTGAGAACTTAAATTAAACGAAGTGGTCTGTGATTTTCCACAAGATGCAATTTTCTGCGAACACCTCGCATAAGGTCTTGGGCGGCTATAATCTCTCGAATTTTTCTGTAGATGTTCCGTCTTAACTGTTCTTTATTTTCGGTTTGCCATCTCCATCATACACTATTCTACTTAAAAATGCCCAAAATTCTTCTATTGGGCGTGCCTTTGGCAGAGTAGGGGGTTGTCGTTTCGTGGTACGAACGGTATGAGCGTTGAACCATTTCTGGCCAAAATATTGTATAGTGTCTTCACCACGATGTCAATTAATGAAATCATTCAGTTTGAACAGATAATTCTGAATATAGCGCTGACTACCCAGTGCTTCGCTTCTTACACGCCCTACATATGGCCTCGATATCCCTCTTATAGAAATCGCGCTCCAGACTAAAATTGTATTAGTAAATTTTGCATTTTCTTTATAGTTAACATTCTCTGGACAGTTTTCTATGTTATCAGTATAGAAACCATAGTTACCCTTAATTTTTGAGTTACTTAGAGTGCAATATTTTCCATCATTAATAACAATGACTTTGTTGTTGGAAAAATGTGTCCGCCTTATTGCCCGAGAACATCATGGTATCCGTGGTAAATAATTTGTCGTATATTTTGGACATTTTCTTCGTTTTTGATATTCTTGATCATTTCCAAGCAAATCTCTCCAAACTGTATCCTTAGAAGTTCTATACTTCCTTGATAATTTCCTGACTTACATTCCAACTTTATTTGTTATTTTTCTTACTAATCTGTCTGCTCTGGCTTGTGTAAAAGATCTGGGTCTTCCACTTTTTGGGAAATTTATACATGGTATACCTTGTTTACAATCCGCTATTGTGCGATAAATAGTTCTGCGGGATATGTTCTGATTTTCGAATATACGAACTATTTCACGCTTAGGAATTTGCCCAACTAGACTGTAAATACTTTTACGAAGATCTAATATGTAAGCCATTTTAATATAACTGGTTTCTAAAACTTAACTGTCGAAGTGAAGACAAACCTTCAGAGAATTTTTGATTACAAAGCCAAAAATATCTCATAATAAACCATTTAAAACCATTCCATAAATGAAACTAATATTTTTAGGAGTTAATGAATAGCTCAAACCTTTAGCTAGTACTTGTATACGATTAATAGTTAAAAATTACTTAATCTGGATTTAATGAAGATGTGGATTGTTGATGGTAGATACCATCAACACTCCACATCTTCATTAAATCCAGATCAAGTGAAAATAAAACGAATGTATTGTTTCGCATCCAATTAATTATTTTCAGCCCTATATGCATATTTAGTTTAATTATAGTATAAGAATTAATCTAGTTATTTAAATCATTTTCCCTGTGCATATAAAACAAGTATTGTAAGTAGTTCAAGGTCCCGATTCAACGTGACATTAACCTCAATTTGACACAATTTACACTTACCCTTTAGATTGAATCATACTAAAATCTTTCTATCCAGGTATTCGAATAATTAATCAAAGCTCAAGTAATTATTCCCCATTACTAGAAAAGGAGCTGTAGTGTACAAACCTCAATTATAAATCGCTACTGCGCGTGAAAACGGCGTTAAGTCACGAGTCTTACATTTTGAGAAAACACTTCTTTAAAACGTTGGCTAAATTGTGTTATTGAACTTCATGTTTTTGGACAAAAATTTTTGCTATAAGTGTTTGTGATTATTAATGTCATCATATAGGACAATCAATAAATTAACAAATTAATTAATAAAAATTAAGCAAAAGTGACTTTTGATTGACTTATCTCTTGTTCCACCAAAAGGTTTTTGACATAACCCTCTTTTCACAACCGAAAATCAATTTTATTCTGAAAAAGTTAATAATATTATAAACTCTGATTTATAATGTATGACATTTTGGTATTATAAAGTTAACCTAAATTTATGATTAAAATAATTAAGCAGATTCTTCCTCGTCCGATGAAGCATCAGGATAAATATCAACTTGATCGCTGGAAGTTTGTAAGTTTTATAGAAATCCCAGTTACCCTCAGAAATATAGGGAAGTAGGTCCATAAGATGCTGCTTCTTTTCAACTGTTATTGGAACCGGTCTATCGTATGCCTTTTCTAGAGTAATAATTGCGTTTCTTGTACGGTCTCTCTTTTCTAAGGAAACTACCTTGAATTCCTCAGATTCATTGAGAGAATTTTTGTACAACAAGCTTCTAACGCCTTTTGTGTATCTGGTCCACCTTACTTGTCTCCAATTAAATTTGGTGTCTGCATTACCTCGTTTTCTATTGACCCGTGCTAAAATTTCGAATATAATCCAGAAAAATCAAAAAATCTGTTCTCCATTTCGCGCACTAAAAAGGTTTCTTTTACCTACTGCGCGAATCAGTTGGGCCCAATCATGAGGATGCTCAATCTCTAAGCTGCTTCGTTTCTTCTTTTTTCAATAAGGCTGTGGTCTGTGTCACATTCCATATGTGTATGGCCAGGTAATAAGAACTTATGGTCAATAGTATCAATATTAACTGAATTTTCCAAAGCAACAATACAAGCGGCTGTAATGTAGCTGTTTTATTTTGGCCTCCGCATGAATCAGAGTACATAACAACATGTTTAATGGAAGCATCCAGTTCCGTTGTCAAGTACCGGTATAGGCAAGATCCTATTTCATTACCCCCTCTTTTTGCTAACGATTCATACCATAGGTAGCAAAAGGCTTGAGAATCGTCGCAGTCGTGGACTGTAAGGTTAAAGGTCCACAGTTGACGCTTGTAGAAAGACTCTCCACTTTGTAGATCAGGTGTTGGAAGGCACTGCTGCAAATCAAAACAAATAGTTTTTTTTTGAGCATTTGTCTTAGAAGAATCTTTGTCACTATTTTTAGACGTGTAACCTTCATCTGCTTTTTGATGATGCTCAGCAATTTCCTGGCTTAGTTTCGTCTTCGCCTCTTCTGATTTAGCCATTTTTAATTTCATTTGCAATTTATCACATGTGCAACATGTGTCTTTCTTAGGCTGCTTAATTTTTATATTCAAGCCATGAAAAACGTTTTCGTAAGCTCTTCGATTTATAAAATTGGTGGAATACTTTTCTTTATATGCTGCAAAGAGGGAAGCTAAAGTGTAGTGCTGAGGTAAATATTTCTTAGAGGACTGCCTTCTAGTATAATGGCTTTCGTAGGAAGGTATAGATAAAATATGATTCTCCGCAACTTTTATATCCTCCTTGCTAATTTTCTTTCTATGCGTGTGTTCCCTCTTCCATCTAATTTCAATATTCCTGATATAGAACTATGTCTTTTTTTGTAACAAAATTTCAAGGAATTTGTTACTTATGTCAAAAGTTCTTCTAAAGCAGTTTTGCAGGTACGTTTTAAGCAGTTGTTTATTCTAAAATGGTACAGTGCTGTACATTCTCACAACTTTTTATCTTCCAATGTAATTAGGTCACTTATGTATTGGGTTCTTCTATTATAGCTTCCCATTGACCACAAGTCATTGAATAATTTTTTAGAACATCACTGTCAAACTGCTCTGCACATTTATTTCTGCAAGTTGTTAGTTTTTCATTGCCTTTTGTGGAACAAGTTTTTTTTTTGGTGGTGTATTCTTTTCCTGTATTTCTCTTGAGTTTTCTTTCTTCCCTTATCTTTCTTGTTTCTTTGTATGCTCGTCGAGTTCTCCTTTCCAAATGTTTTCCACTATCATTTTCTATTTCTTCTGTATCTATTTCATGCACTTCCATATTGTCTTCATTTTCTCCCTTATGTTGTTCCATTTTTGAGTTTCAACCTCTGCAGAATCGTCACTTTCTGGTATAAAATCTGGATCTCGATCCTCATCATCAGAACTAAAATATCCATGAGTTGCTCCTCCAAATCTGGCGATATTGATGGAGCATCACTAGAGTCATCAAAACCTAAAAAAATTATAAATAAAGATAACATAAGTGTCGATTTTTGTTGTACAAATTTAAAATGAAACATAAAAGTGAATGAAAAATTACAATATGGAACCATATCTTTTAATTTAATTTTGTGATAATAAAAATACAGGAATACTTACATGCATTTTCTCGTATTTCCTGAGTATGCGGCTTTCCGCAGGAGGGTCTATAAAATAATTATAGCGTAAAATTAGAATGAGGACTACTTTAAACTATAGTATAAACAATAAGATTAAAATGCAACTACCTTACTTGCTACTAAAATGTAAGCAAATAATTTTTTAATAAACGATTCTCAGGACGTTAACTCTATGTTAAATAGAATTAAAAAATCTTGTATTGATACCACAGTTATCGATTTTGTTTAATAACTTACCTTTATTAAACACCTCCGGCGACTTTTGTAACATTTCTAACATTTTTTTGGATCTAGAACACATTGTTTTTTCGTAATTTATTCGCTTACACAAAATTTCACTAACACTTCAAGTGAGGTTATACACAATGAACAGGTTGTATTGAGTTCAAAACAACTACTAAGAACGAACACCTACTGTGTAAAAGGAGATAAGTCGATTCATCCCCTTATACCACATTTCAAAGTTACTATTTAATTGTGCACAAAGAGCTAAGTTCACTTATATCCTTTTACACAAGTTGAATTCACTATTAATGTGACTTAACTCATTTATACATTTTCAATAACTTGGTATATTGAGGTCATACGACTTATCTCCTTTTACACATTAACAACGGTCCTTTGTTGATGCTATATTATGACTTAACACCATTTTCTCAAAAATATGACTTATCACCTTTTTCACGCCCACCAGCGAAATGTAATTTGTTAATTACATTTGTGTACGGAAAAGTGATTTAAGTTCTTATGACACCATTACGATAAGTTCACCATTACTTTCCCTGGTTGCACTAGTTAAAGGTGCTTATACCACATTAAAATTTGTAGCGATGACTTTTGGGATTTTCTCAACTAATTATTTTTAATTCAATATAAGACTTGATCATCATATGCGTTACTTAAGTAGGCAACACAGTACGATTACCTTTGACAGGAGTGCGTCACTTTGACAGTTTGTCACTTTGACAAATGGATATACCACAGACAAAATCATCACTGTCTGCAAAATAAGATGAAACAGAGTATTATAGAAACGTTTCTTTTCTGCAAAAAAACCTCTCACAAATGAGCGCAAAGACAATCTAATCGGAACACATATTAAAAGGATAACACGATATTAAATAGGAACAGTAAATAAACATTTCAGATATGGTAAATAACACTTTCTTGACAAAATGGTATGAATTATTTATTTATTTTTCGTAAGCTTTCAGACAGAAACTCTGCCCTCGCCAGGCGTAATATCGAAGTGGCAAATATTGATAATGTATAACTTGATTAGAGAATAAAAATTAAATTACTGTTGTAGACTATACATATAACTTACAGTTCCTTAAAATAGACACACAGGTGTCGGACAGTTCATATCTGTTATCCCTGTTTAAGTTGTTAGGCTGTTTCGGAATTTCAATAGCTTCTCGAATCTTCCTTCTTGTGTTTTCAAATTTTATATCGTGCACAGTACTGAAGGCATGTTCAGCAATTAGAAATATTTGATAAAAATCAAAACTGACACTAATAAACATTAATAACAACAAAGTAGATTAAATAAAATCTTGTTATTATGAAAAACACTTGTCATCATCAACTTTACATCTTATCTTATCTATTGATTTTTCTTTCCCTTTATTAGAATACAAATTCAAATCTCCAACCAGGGGACCACGACAAGGGGCGAAGGCCCGACAACAAGTCTTACAGTCTTACAAGACTAGGGCCCCGTATTAGAAGATCATTTCAAATTTCCAACCATAACCAGTCAGAATCCTGAGACTTAGTGCTCCAATCAGAGCACAGACACTGGGTGGGACAAAGTGGTCGACAAAATGGTCAGTAAAATAACCACCAAGATGGCCGCCACTCCAAGCCACGCCCATCACCCTACTACGAGGTCAACCCCAAGACCAACTCCAAGGCCAGACCCGAGGTCAATCTCAAGGCCAAAATACGCTCCTATGTGGGCGTGTACAAAAAGTGGAGGGGAAAGGGGCCCGGTGGGCGGGGCTTGTGACGGCACAAAAAACAAAATGGCGGCCAAGGTGTCGGTATTCTGCTATTGTGTATGTTAGATATTAAAATTTTTTTTTTATTTTTCGTTGCCATCTATAATGATATTTTTACTTGATCCCATTTTTTTGTACCCCTATTAAATTTTTTTATTTGTACATGTTCTGATAACGTCGTTTACTAGTTTTATGGTTGCTTGTATGTAATCAAATGTAAAAGGTATGCATCGTTGCTCATTTCAATAATTTGGGAAATGGTTTCGCTTCGAACAATTATAATTGAATAGATGTAAAATAGTTTTCGGACAAAGACAGAGTGGCTATAATTTTAGTATAATATTATTAATTTTATTATAGAGTGAGTTCCTAAATACTTAAACTATATACGATGTTTATCCCTACTCTATTTGAAAACCACATAACGTATATGTAGCTTTATGTTGAACAGAATGTTTAATAGTTTGGGTTTTGAAATTCACACTAATATTAGTCACAACAAAGGTACATAACCTTGTTATTTCGCATCAATTAATAATTGAGACATTCATTAATAAATAATTGTACAGACAGGCTTCACTATAAAGTACATATTATTTAATTAAAGTAAAAAGCACTAAATGGAATAATTGCAATTTATGACACTAAAATTAAAATTTCGGGCATCAAATGTACATCTTATGCTAGATTTGAGTAAGAATACTTTTTTAACTCTTGATATGAGAGTAAATTGATTGTATGAATGTCATATTGATCAATTCATCACTCTAATTTACTGTTGTAATAAAGCTCAAATTCTTATAAGAACGTTTAGCGCTTGCTTTTGAACACAGGTGCTGCAAGGGCAATAAAGCAACAAATCATATGAAGTTAGCTGTTAACTTACGTGTAATACAGGGTGTCCAGAAAAGATTGGTCATAAATTATACCACATATTCTGGGGTCAAAAATAGGTTGATTGAACCTCACTTACCTATATACAAAAGTGCACATAAAAAAAGGTACAGTGTGATTTATTTGAAAATTTAAATAAATTTTTTTTACGTTGCTTTAAAACGGTGTAACGTAAATTTATGAAAATTTATATAAGATACTAGTATATAATAACCAATAAACTGGAAGCAGTCGCATTCATTTACTTTTATTTATTATGTATTTTCAGAGGAGGTCAACACGCTTTTGAGGGTTACATTTAACAAAATATGGAACGCCACTGGAATTAAACGTCTATTCTTAAACTGTTTTGCCTCTTTATATTTTTTGTAGACATTTTAGTTCGGAAGATACAGCCACCCTTTTAAATGTCAATTTCAAAATATTGAATTATTATACTCTACATTTTCATAAATATCACAAACATTTTTATTATTACATTACAATTTATAAACAAACACAATATTTAACTTAACTCGACAAGTGTTCAATATGACCGGCTCCCTCCTGTATACAATTCTACATCGTTTCAACAAGGAATACCGAATGTTTTGAAAAATTAAATGTTTATGTCGAAACTCGTTAGCAATTTGTAAAATCCGGTTCCTCAATTGTGCCTCACTGGTTACTTCCTTAGAATAAACATTTTCTTTCATATATCCCCAGAAACAAAAATCTAATCGTTTCAGACATGGACCGCGTGATGGCCATTCAATCTGGCCCCTTCCTATACAACGTCCTGGATATTCTCAAAATAAAAACGCTCTAACTGCGTTACTAAAATGTGGTGCCGCACCATCGTGCATAAACCACATCTGTTGTCTAATTGCACATCTTTCAAGTAAATTGGTAGATTATTTTGCAAAAATGATAAATAATGTTCTCCGTTTAAATTGTTGGGAAGAAACACTGGTCCTATCAAATAGTTATTGATTACTCCAACCCAAACTTTTACTCTAAAATTAATCTAGTGATGACACACCTTTTTAACTTTGGGATTTGCAACGGCCCATGTATGAGTATTATGGTGATTAGTAACTCCATGTCGGGAAGTAAATACAGCCACCCTTTTGAAAGTCAATTCTAAATATTAAATTATTAAACTCTACATTTTCATAAATATCAAAAACAACTTTATAATTACATTACAATTTATAATAATAAACAAGGTAATAAAAATCTATTGTAATACATATTCTTATTTCAAGTTAATTTCGTCTATATACTATGTAGAATTCAGTACCTACCAATTATTACATATAAAAAATGAGTAGGCACTGGTTGATTAGTTGATTGCTGTCAGTTTATTTGTTGTTAGTGTTGTTGACAGTTCTTTGACAAAATTGTAATATTATTTATAGGTACATAAGTAGAAAAGTTTTTCTTGTTAATAACTTAAAATGAATAATTACAGTTTCTCAGAATAGGCAGATATGCACCTAGTTTTAGGTGAACATACCATTACATAAATAGCGGTTGTATTTATATGTGATAATTTAATTTTCATTTTCTAATTAGGTGAATGCGAAGGAAATCGTGCGGCGGCTGCAAGGCGCTACGTTAAGAAGTTTCCTAATGGAAATTTACCAGATAGGCGTATTTTTCTGACTATAGGCCGAAATTTAAGACAAACAGGCAATTTAAGAAAACAAATTGTCGGGAATAGTGGTCGTCCACAAGACCATGGGAATGAAGATGATATCATAGAAATTATTGATAAGCATCCGGACGGAAGCATGAGAAAGGTAGCCGCTGAATTAGGAGTATCTTGTATGAAGGTATGGAGAACAGTTAAGGAGCAGTTACTTCACCCCTTCCATGTCACAGAAGTTCAAGAATTACTTCCCAAAGACTATGCTAAACGAATGGGATTTTGTAATTGGCTTTTAGAAGAAAATAGACGCAACGTAAATTTCATAAAGAATATTTTATTCACTGACGAAGCTACTTTCACAAGACATGGAGTTACTAATCACCATAATACTCATACATGGGCCGTTGCAAATTCCAAAGTTAAAAAGGGGTGTCACCATTAGATTAATTTTAGAGTAAAAGTTTGGGTTGGAGTAATCAATAACTATTTGATAGGGCCAGTGTTTCTTCCCAACAATTTAAACGGAGAACATCATTTATCATTTTTGCAAAATAATCTACTAATTTATTTGGAAGATTTACCAATGTACCAATGTAGCTATTAGGCAACAGATGTGGTTTATGCCCGATGGTGCGGCACCACATTTTAGTAACGCAGGTAGAGCGTTTTTATTTCGAGAATATCCAGGACGTTGGATAGGAAGGTGGCCAGATGCACCAATTGAATGGCCACCAGGCGATCCATGTCTGAATCCATTAGATTTTTGTTCCTGGGGATATATGAAAGAAAATGTTTATTCTGTGGAAATAACCAGGAGGAACAATTGAGGAACCGAATTTTACAAATTGCTAACGATTTTCATCGTAAACATTTAATTTTTCAAAACATTCGGTATTCCTTGTTTAAACGATGTAGAACTTGTATACAGGAAGGAGCCGGTCATATTGAACACTTGTTCGAGTTAAGTTAAATATTGTGTTTGTTTATAAATTGTAATGTAATAATAAAGATGTTTTTGATATTGATGAAAATGTAGAGTTTAATAATTCAATATTTCGAAATTCACATTTAAAAGGGTGGCTGTATCTTCCAAACGAAAATGTTTACAAAGAAATACAAAGAGGCAAAACAGTTTAAGAATAGACGTTTAATTCCAGTGGCTTTCCATATTTAGTTAAATGTAACCCTCAAAAAACATTGAGGGGTCAAAAGGGTGTTGATCTCTGAAAATCCATAATACATAAAAATAAATGAATGCGACTGCTTCCAGTTTATTGGTCATCGTATACTAGTTTCTCATATAAGTTTTCATAAATTTACGTTACACCGTTTTAAAGCAGGGTTAAAAAAATTAATTTAAATTTTCAAATACCCTGTACCTTTTTTTTTGTATGCACTTTTGTATATAGGTAAGTGAGGTTCAATCAACATATTTTGGACCCCAGAATGAGTGGATTAATTTATGACCAACATTTCGGGACACCCTGTATATTAAGTAGTGTAACTAGGGTGTTACTCTATATTATCAAAACGCTACAGGGACAAACACAAAATAAAATACGTGCATTGCTTCATGTGTAAAGGAATACGGTATTATTTTGATTACAGACACCTGGTTGCATGCTCATGTATGCGATTATGAAATTGTTTTTTCAGACTATAATGTATTTAGATGCGACAAATCACAATCGACTTCTCAAGTCCAAAGGAGGTGGTGTTATAGCCATCTGCCTAAGTAGCCAAATTGTTCAGGAGTTAGCTATTAAAAATGTTGACGAAAGAATTGACTACTTACTCTTTTAAAACAGCAAGTGATGAATGTATTTTTTTAATTATTTTATTAGTTTAAATTCCACCAAGATTATCAATTGAGGCTTACACCACCCTAATCAAAGCAATTGAACAAACTTCCTTATTCTATCAAAATAATGTAAGTAGAAGAGGACACCATCCCTCCACTTTTTACGTCACAAGCCCGCCCCTTTCACTTTTTAATCGCCCACGTGGCTGACCACTATTTGACCTTGAGAAACAGGTTTGCCTTGAGAAAGTTGTTTACCTTGATAAAGTTGTTTACCTTGAGAAACAGGTTTGCCTTGAGAAACAGGTTTACCTTGATAAAGTTGTTTACCTTGAGAAACAGGTTTGCCTTGAGAAACAGGTTTACCTTGAGAAACAGGTTTAGCTTGAGAAACAGGTTTACTTTGAGACCAGGGGCTACGCGGAAATATGAAATTGTGGTTTCTTGTCAGACGAGAGCTACCTCTAGGACCTGGTGCTTCGCTGGGGATTGTTTATGGAAATTCTTGTAAGATAAATGTTACATCTAGGACCTGGTGCAGCGCATGGGGTTGTTTTATGGAAATTCTTGTAAGATAAATGTTACATCTAGGACCTGGTGCAGCGCTTGGGGTTGTTTTATGGAAATTCTTGTAAGATAAATGCTACATCTAGGACCTGGTGCAGCGCTTGGGGTTGTTTTTAATAATAAAGATGTTCTTGTAAGATAAATGCTATCTCTAGGACCTGGTGTTACGCTGGGGTTGAAAATAAATGCTACCTCTAGGACCTGGTGCAGCGCTTGGTTTTGTTTATAGAAATTTTTGTAAGATAAATGGTATCTCTAGGACCTGGTGCAACGTTGGGGTTGTTTTATGGAAATTCTTGTAAGATAAATGCTACCTCTAGGACCTGGTGTTTCGCTGGGGATTGTTTTTAATAATAAAGATGTAAGATAAAATGTTATCTCTAGGACCTGGTGCTTCGCTGAAAATTTGAAAATTGAATAAGGGACCCTATTGCTAACTTGTAAGACAGGGTCTTGTGTTAGGTCTGAACCTCTGGTGGGAAATAGTACGAGGACTCTAATGCTAACTTGTAAGACAGAGCTTGTTTGTGGTGCCGCCTAACAGGAGTATGGACTAACGAGTATTTACTGTAATAAAGGTGGCGCTACCTAGTGGTATATTTCAGAGTTAATCAGGGATTTGTTTGTGGTCCCATCTAGCAGGGGTATGGGCTAATGAGTATTTTCTGTAATAAAGGTAACACTATCTATCGGTATATTTCAGGGTTAAACAGAGATTTGTTGCTGAGTCATCAGGAGGAGCAGCGAGCGTTTTTCTGTAATAGGTGGTATATTGCTTAGCTAATTAGGATTTGTTTGTACTTTATGACTTATACATGTTCTCTATAAGCTTTACTAATCAAATGCATTGCCTGTAGAACATTCATAAAGGTGTTTTAAGATGGGGTTTAAAATTATTTTTGGATGTGACACAGTATACGTTGTACAACACTACCTTATCTTATCATATCCTAATCAAAAAATAATATGTTACGGTCGAAAAGAGGAAGAGGGTCCTACGGCAAACCAGCTGCTCACGGTGGAATGGGAGTGGGTTCACAATGGGTAGACCATTTAATAATGTAAGTTCAGGAGGCGCCACTAACTTGTTGCACTTATCTGCCGTAATTCCAAGTCAGAAAAATTCCTAGATGTTAAAGGAGGACCGTGAAAGGAAGGAAATATATGAATAGAAAATTATTTATTTAAAAAAAGGTAATAGATAACAAAAGGTGAAAGTTATATCAATAATTAAATAAGCGGTAGGTTGATTGGCGTAACAAAAACAATATCTATTAACAAAAAAAACTAAAGGTTTGGCGTAACAAAAACAATATCTATTAACAAAAAAAACTAAAGGTACCTTCCCCGAGATCTCGAGTTTACACAAATAAACCGAATAATTAATATTTTAATTTGAATAAACGCCTGCTTTGATTTTATATTACACATTAAGAACAAAAAAACAATCAGAAGATGATAAATGATACTGCTTGATGAAATGATAAATGTGAAGGGATGATTGTGTTTTTCTTTTTATTAGGCGATGATAAGCGACGATCACAACGTAGAGTACGACGAGGAAGGAGGGAAAAAAAAGGCCCTAGAGGAAGAATAGGCATAATTTCAAATTATCGATAATTGGCTACTTACAAGATGTTGGATGGCCTTGCAAGAAACAATTTTAGAATTAAATAAATATATATTTTATCAACACATAGGCTTGTTTCTGGCTTTCTTTTTTGTTAAATCTAGGTGTGCAAATCTGAAAGGTAATTTACATGGGAATGTGGAAAATACTATGTTAAACCTACTTACAAAAAAGTCGTTTTGAATCATCAACGTGATTAGGTCTAGCAACGCCGATACCATAAAATCCCAATTGCGGAAAGCTCTGGTCCTTATAGGATAACAGTAGCACTTATATAGGTAGCGGGTTGTGGGTTAAATCCCAAATATTGGACGAAAAGGTGCGATAAACCACTAATACCCCTTGAACTAGACTCGATATATCTTTTCTAAATTATAGGAAAATTACGTGAATTCCGTAAATAAAAAATAATCATGTTTGATTTTTCAAACGAATTTGACTGGTTGTTGGCCGAACGACAAGGATAGAATTATAAGTAAGAAGAAGAAGGGTTCCGATGAGCGGGAAAATTATCCAAGATTTTGAGAATAGGAAATACCGACAGAATTTACACAACAGTGGCGTGAATTTATTTAAGTTAGGTAAAACAAGAAAATATAGGTATAAATATTAATAAAAGGTAAAGGGTAAAATGTAAACATGAAACACTACAAAATAAATGAGATTAATTAAAAGACAAACACCAAAAATACTAGATGGGATTACGTGTTCACCGGGAAAGTAAAATGGGTACGCCTTTGGCGAAATTTGAGCAAAATTTAAAACTGGCCAATGATAATTCGTGAATCGCAATTCAAGGTGAACGCATTTAAACTATTCAAAATTCAGACATAAATATAACCTATAATTTTGATTGAAAATCATTAGATATTTTATTGATTAAAAGGATATTTAGGAAAAGGATTTATAATTCGAAGGGTTATAAAGGTAGGGTACTAACAAAGGACAGATATTAAGAATATATTATAATTTTAGGATAAATGTTAGAAATTCAACACAAATAAGGGTGGCAAATATTGAGAAAGAAATGGACCGTAACAAATACTATAAGACCTTAAACATACATACATACACGTAAAAAAAATGTTAAGGAATTACCGAAATCGTAACTTGTATTAATAAATACAGAGATTACATCTGGTCCTCTCGGAGAAGATAATAATGATGGCCTTGAGGCAAACCGTCAGTCTCAACGGATTTGCTATGGTATAAAAAGACTTGTACACCTCAAGGAAGTGTTGGGATCTCAAACCAAGCTGGCAGTCTCACCAAACCTGTTACTAATAGTAATGAAGACTTCTACAATTTGAGATCGTCTGATTTTTACCGTACCTGAATCCACTATTTAAAGTATTGAAGCTCTGACGTCATCTCTAAGTTATAGCTAATAGGGTTTTACCCTCATTTAGAATGTAAAACACGCATTCACTTTGACTGTCTCTTTGAATATTTTATTTTGAAGGTCTCTTTTAAAAGTACGAAATATTTTTCTATTCAAAAATTTATAGTCGGATTAAAAGAAAATACAATAAGGCCATTTTGATATTTAAAGACGCTTAGAATGTACTGCTCATTATTTAAATCCAAATAGTTAATTACAATGGTTTTAATGAGTTTCATCGTATGATAAAATTGTTTTGTAAAATGCAGCGAATGCAATATATAAATAAACTGTAGCTTAATCTGATATGTACTATTTGTGAAGATAATAACCCTATTTTTAAAAATAAGATAAGATCTGTAATTGTTACTTTGCTACATTCATATATACAAATATGATTTTAAAATTACTTTTTGTTTTACTTCAGTGGTGACAGTTAATTCGTTTTAAATTATGCTTGCTTTAGTAAGTTAATTACTACACATCAATTGTAATTATATAACACGGTTAAATATAATAGTCTAAAATTGATTACCAATATAATATAAATAATTTCTTTTAAAAACATTAAATAATAAATTTTATATAATACGATTTTTAAAACACACATGCCGAATTAAAGAAAAAACAGTAGGTATTACGCAATTCTTAAATAAAACAATTAAGGTACTAAAAATATTTTTATTTATCAGAATAGAATAGTACAAAAGCATACATTATACATCATTTTAGAATTAAGTTGTAGAGAAAGTTATTTACATATTGATAAACTATTTTGTATGAAATGTAATTATGGTCGAGGTATTTTCTCCTAAGACGCCAGAACGCAGCTAGCCTTTGGTCTTGTGCGCAAGCGTGCTCGTCAATGTTCGAGTAGAATCGGACATCTTCGGGGATGTCTGAAGTATTGACCTAACCACACTCTAACATAGCCCTGGGATATGTTTTATAAATCTAAACGCCTCTTTTATGGTCGAGGTATTTTCTCCTAAGACGCCGCGGCGTACGTGTGAGCTTGCGTACGTGCGAGCGTGCATACGTTCGTTACAATATAATCGTTCAAGGTGTAGGTGATGAGGATATTGTATCTCAAAATCTCGTTTGCTCTCGTGAGATGTGTATAGCTTTTCTTAAAAAATACCTGCGAGGCTGCCTCATTCAAAAAAATCTCATGCAAAAAAAACATCAATAATCGTTAGCAATGTAGCTGTTTCGATATTATGCTTACTTAATGTATCACTAGTATAGCTTTTTGACATCGAGAGAAGAAGCAAGATTTCGAACGGTTGTAGTATTTCCAGAGCTCTATCGAAATCAAATTTAAGAATAATCTCATCTCTATGTAATAACAGACTTAGTATAAAAGTTACATATTTTAAATGTATTTAATGTGTAATCACTGTTGAATTAGTATTATTATGATGTAACATTAGTGGTATTAGATGTTTTACGGTTGTTAATAAACTATTATTATCAGTGTGAAAGACGATGAGAGGAATGCATCTCAAATCTTGATGACTGTGACGCTCTCTATGAAACTCGGATAAGCTAAATTATCTCATCCTTATTTCAAATTAGACAATTAAAGGAATATAGTTAGCATGCTAATTATTTTAAATGCATACATAAATTACTCATATTTTTGATATATAGATGGTAGTTGCTTGAAGAGAATCAGGTTTTTAAAAAATATTATAACGATTTAAGGATAATTGCATTTCATACAAAATAGTTTATCAATATGTAAATAACTTTCTCTACAACTTAATTCTAAAAATGATGTATAATGTATGCTTTTGTACTATTCTATTCTGATAAATAAAAATATTTTTAGTACCTTAATTGTTTTATTTAAGAATTGCGTAATACCTACTGTTTTTTCTTTTAATTCGGCATGTGTGTTTTAAAAATCGTATTATATAAAATTTATTATTTAATGTTTTTAAAAGAAATTATTTATATTATATTGGTAATCAATTTTAGACTATTATATTTAACCGTGTTATATAATTACAATTGATGTGTAGTAATTAACTTACTAAAGCAAGCATAATTTAAAACGAATTAACTGTCACCACTGAAGTAAAACAAAAAGTAATTTTAAAATCATATTTGTATATATGAATGTAGCAAAGTAACAATTACAGATCTTATCTTATTTTTAAAAATAGGGTTATTATCTTCACAAATAGTACATATCAGATTAAGCTACAGTTTATTTATATATTGCATTCGCTGCATTTTACAAAACAGTTTTATCATACGATGAAACTCATTAAAACCATTGTAATTAACTATTTGGATTTAAATAATGAGCAGTACATTCTAAGCGTCTTTAAATATCAAAATGGCCTTATTGTATTTTCTTTTAATCCGACTATAAATTTTTGAATAGAAAAATATTTCGTACTTTTAAAAGAGACCTTCAAAATAAAATATTCAAAGAGACAGTCAAAGTGAATACGTGTTTTACATTCTAAATGAGGGTAAAACCGTATTAGCTATAACTTAGAGCTTCAATACTTTAAATAGTGGATTCAGGTACGGTAAAAATCAGACGATCTCAAATTGTAGAAGTCTTCATTACTATTAGTAACAGGTTTGGTGAGACTGCCAGCTTGGTTTGAGATCCCAACACTTCCTTGAGGTGTACAAGTCTTTTTTATACCATAGCAAATCCGTTGAGACTGACGGTTTGCCTCAAGGCCATCATTATTATCTTCTCCGAGAGGACGAGATGCAATCTCTGTATTTATTAATACAAGTTACGATTTCGGGTAATTCCTTAACATTTTTTTTTACGTGTGTATGTATGTATGTTTAAGGTCTTATAGTATTTGTTACGGTCCATTTCTTTCTCAATATTTGCCACCCTTATTTGTGTTCAATTTCTAACATTTATCCTAAAATTATAATATATTCTTAATATCTGTCCTTTGTTAGTACCCTACCTTTATAACCCTTCGAATTATAAATCCTTTTCCTAAATATCCTTTTAATCAATAAAATATCTAATGATTTTCTATCAAAATTATAGGTTATATTTATGTCTGAATTTTGAATAGTTTAAATGCGTTCACCTTGAATTGCGATTCACGAATTATCATTGGCCAGTTTTAAATTTTGCTCAAATTTCGCCATAGGCGTACCCATTTTACTTTCCCGGTGAACACGTAATCCCATCTAGTATTTTTGGTGTTTGTCTTTTAATTAATCTCATTTATTTTGTGGTGTTTCATGTTTACATTTTACCCTTTACCTTTTATTAATATTTATACCTATATTTTCTTGTTTTACCTAACTTAAATAAATTCACGCCACTGTTGTGTAAATTCTGTCGGTATTTCCCTATTCTCAAAATCTTGGATAATTTTCCCGCTCATCGGAACCCTTCTTCTTCTTACTTATAATTCTATCCTTGTCGTTCGGCCAACAACCAGTCAAATTCGTTTGAAAATCAAACATGATTATTTTTTATTTACGGAATTCACGTAATTTTCCTATAATTTAGGAAAGATATATCGAGTCTAGTTCAAGGGGTATTAGTGGTTTATCGCACCTTTTCGTCCAATATTTGGGATTTAACCCCACAACCCGCTACCTATATAAGTGCTACTGTTATCCTATAAGGACCAGAGCTTTCCGCAATTGGGATTTTTATGGTATCGGCGTTGCTAGACCTAATCACGTTGATTATTCAAAACGACTTTTTTTGTAAGTAGGTTTAACATAGTATTTTCCACATTCCCATGTAAATTACCTTTCAGATTTGCACACCTAGATTTAACAAAAAGAAAGCCAGAAACAAGCCTATGTGTTGATAAAAATATATATTTATTTAATTCTAAAATTGTTTCTTGCAAGGCCATCCAACATCTTGTAAGTAGCCAATTATCGATAATTTGAAATTATGCCTATTCTTCCTCTAGGGCCTTTTTTCCTCCTTCCTCGTCGTACTCTACGTTGTGATCGTCGCTTATCATCGCCTAATAAAAAGAAAAACACAATCATCCCTTCACATTTATCATTTCATCAAGCAGTATCATCTATCATCTTCTGATTGTTTTTGTTCTTAATGTGTAATATAAAATCAAAGCAGGCGTTTATTCAAATTAAAATATTAATTATTCGGTTTATTTGTGTAAACTCGAGATCTCGGGGAAGGTACCTTTAGTTTTTTTTGTTAATAGATATTGTTTTTGTTACGCCAAACCTTTAGTTTTTTTTGTTAATAGATATTGTTTTTGTTACGCCAATCAACCTACCGCTTATTTAATTATTGATATAACTTTCACCTTTTTGTTATCTATTACCTTTTTTTAAATAAATAATTTTGTATTCATATATTTCCTTTCTTTCACGGTCCTCCTTTAACATCTAGGAATTTTTCTGACTTAGAATTACGGCAGATAAGTGCAACAAGTTAGTGGCGCCTCCTGAACTTACATTATTAAATGGTCTACCCATTGTGAACCCACTCCCATTCCACCGTGAGCAGCTGGTTTGCCGTAGGACCCTCTTCCTCTTTTCGACCGTAACATATTATTTTTGATTAGGATATGATAAGATAAGGTAGTGTTGTACAACGTATACTGTGTCACATCCAAAAATAATTTTTAAACCCCATCTTAAAAACACCTTTATGAATGTTCTACAGGCAATGCATTTGATTAGTAAAGCTTATAGAGAACATGTATAAGTCATAAAGTACAAACAAATCCTAATTAGCTAAGCAATATACCACCTATTACAGAAAAACGCTCGCTGCTCCTCCTGATGACTCAGCAACAAATCTCATCTTAACCCTGAAATATACCGATAGATAGTGTTACCTTTATTACAGAAAATACTCATTAGCCCATACCCTGCTAGATGGCACCACAAACAAATCCCTGATTAACTCTGAAATATACCACTACGTAGCGCCACCTTTATTACAGTAAATACTCGTTAGTCCATACTCCTGCTAGGCGGCACCACAAACAAGCTCTGTCTTACAAGTTAGCATTAGAGTCCTCGTACTATTTCCCACCAGAGGTTCAGACCTAACACAAGACCCTGTCTTACAAGTTAGCAATAGGGTCCCTTATTTAATTTTCAAATTTTCAGCGAAGCACCAGGTCCTAGAGATAACATTTTATCTTACATCTTTATTATTAAAATAATCCCCAGCGAAACACCAGGTCCTAGAGGTAGCATTTATCTTACAAGAATTTCCATAAAACAACCCCAACGTTGCACCAGGTCCTAGAGATACCATTTATCTTACAAAAATTTCTATAAACAAAACCAAGCGCTGCACCAGGTCCTAGAGGTAGCATTTATTTTCAACCCCAGCGTAACACCAGGTCCTAGAGATAGCATTTATCTTACAAGAACATCTTTATTATTAAAAACAACCCCAAGCGCTGCACCAGGTCCTAGATGTAGCATTTATCTTACAAGAATTTCCATAAAACAACCCCAAGCGCTGCACCAGGTCCTAGATGTAACATTTATCTTACAAGAATTTCCATAAAACAATCCCCAGCGAAGCACCAGGTCCTAGAGGTAGCTCTCGTCTGACAAGAAACCACAATTTCATATTTCCCGCGTAGCCCCTGGTCTCAAAGTAAACCTGTTTCTCAAGCTAAACCTGTTTCTCAAGGTAAACCTGTTTCTCAAGGCAAACCTGTTTCTCAAGGTAAACAACTTTATCAAGGTAAACCTGTTTCTCAAGGCAAACCTGTTTCTCAAGGTAAACAACTTTATCAAGGTAAACAACTTTCTCAAGGCAAACCTGTTTCTCAAGGTCAAATAGTGGTCAGCCACGTGGGCGATTAAAAAGTGAAAGGGGCGGGCTTGTGACGTAAAAAAGTGGAGGGATGGTGTCCCTCTTCTACTAATGTAGTAATAATAGGAGACTCCAACATTCCACAATACTATCCTGGTAATTAATTTTTTACAAATAATAACTTTTAATATTATATTGGATTTAGATAACTGTATAAACTTCTTTAGCTTAACTCAATAAAATTCAGTTGTCAACAAAAAACAAACCTAAGCTGTAATGTATTCCCTGTGTTGGAAACGATCTTTATAATAGATCATCATCCACTAATATCTTTCACAGTTGTCAATACGTTTGAAAAGAACGGTGCAATAAATAAAAATAAAAAATTCAATTTTTGAAAATGCGAACTTTTGTGGCCTTTATAATAGCATCAATCCGGAAAATTGGGATTGCGATGTAAATGTAGACGTGAATGTTATGCGGCACCGCTTCTATGAAAAGCTTAATAACATAATTGTGAAACATGCGCCAATAAACTCCACCTCACTGAAATATCCTGTTTCGTTTAATAAATCCATAATTAACAATCTTAAGACTAAAGATAAATATAAAAGAAAGTACATAAGATCAAAAAATCCTTCAATACAACGTAAATATTCTCAGATTAGAGTCGCTTGAAAGAAAGAAATCTCGATAGCTTACTCTTTATACGTTGATCAATGTGAACCCAACATTAAAATGACCCGAAGAAATTGTTCAAGTTTATAAATTCAAATTAACTACAATGGTCATTTCGATTGACGAAAATTTAAAAAATCTGAAAAAATGTACTATAGGAGTGGACGGGATTCCAGGTTGTATTTTTAAAGACTGTATGCATGTGTTAGCTAAACCGTTATGTACCTTGTTTAACGCATGCATACGTCAAGCTAAATTTCTGTTAATATGAAAAACATTGTTACTGTATAAACTGGCAGTAAAACGGGAACAAGTAAAATTTGATTTTGCTCGACTGCTTAGTGGTCGGGGTGGATTCGGTGTGCTAAATTTTGCGCCCAATAGGATAGCTTATCATAAGTAAGTCACAATATGGGTTGAAATTGACATAAAAACCGGAACAGGGCGCCAGAGTATTTGAAATGACACAATAGGGGCTGAAATGCCTAAAGACGCCAGTTCACAGCTCGCTTAAAATACTTAAATAACTCGCTAAACGTAACCGCACGTTGTCCTAGGACCAGCAGATCTTCGCTAACCTGAAAGGCCATAAATAATATCGCACGCTCTAAAATAATTGCGTGCCGCAAAAAACAATCAATCATTAATCTGATCAAATAAATCAATAAATCTGTAAACCACAGCAAAACAAATGCACATAAATGTTTACCATATCTTGGAACAGCCCCTTTCGTTATACAGGGACTTGGGGTAGACCCAGAAGATGTGCTCTGCGGTAACGTCGGAGATATGATTGAGGTAACTACGTTTGCGTTTGGATTAAAATTTCAATTGGTTGTACGTTACATTTATGTTTATATTTTTACGATCCTTGTTAACTTTACTCTAATTATATACAAGTTCTGAATAACACTTATTATTTTTTGAAAATAACGAAAAGCTTATTATTTACAGCGAGTTATTTGTTATCGGCGAACTGCGAACTTACTGCCTTGAATTAGGAACGAACGTTTGGATTGTTCCGCATGAAAGCGATAATCTCTCCAAAGAACAGTGAAAGCGCTAGGTAAAACATTTACACCTTCCTGCATTTTCGGCAAAGCCCCTTTGGACAAACTGCACTTAACGATAAATCAATCTCGTGATGGTTGAACGACTTAATATGATCTCTTCAAGGGGTTCCTTCGGGGATGAAGCCCCTACTGACGGAAGTTCTTTCAACACGGATTATGGACAACGTCGTTCCGCGATACTCGTCGCCGTAACTGTTACTTGTTAACGATTCTGCGTCTATATTAGCTCTGACCCTCTTGAAAAATCATTTGTCGCCCCATTGGTTCTTTTATCCCTACTATGCTAATTAACCAATCACACGAGTGAAAATCGAGAGCCGTCGGAAAAATTACATCACTAAAAAACATTCCTCAACGAGCGAACCTTATCAATGTAAACCATATCTTGTCAATTAAAGATTTCTTAGCGACTCTAAACGTTAATGCCTGGTACCTAAGAACAAAACTCTTTGTTTAAACCCAAAAAATCTTATCGAAATACTCCGACAAATCGTCGCCTCCAACGTCTCAACGAAATGCGAAATATGCTTTCACTGAATTTAAATACAAAGTAACAATTTTAATGTGTTCTGTAATTTTGCTCTGACGCGATTTTAACGTAAATGACTATATTTAACGATATCTATAATATTACAACCAACACTTATTTACGAAGTAACTAATTGATTCTTCCTCTCAAATTAGTAAAAATGTTTCACTGAATATCGATACCAATAACGTCAATCAAGTGTTGATTTTTATAACTCTTATCAACAGAAGCTTTATTTTTGTTTTTAGAAAAAAAGGGCTCTAAAGTCCAATTTTTTTTAAATACGCAATAAAAGAATAAACGTTACAATCGAAAAGCTTCCCAAATAATTTATGCGTTATCAAGTTCAGTTGCATGAAGTTATACTACATTTCAGATGTACCGTATTAACAAGTAATTTATAATTTCAGAATTGTTCCTGTTCATAAATCATGCAAAACAGATCTTATTTCTAACTATAGACCAACTGCTAGTTTGTGTACCCCAGCGAAAGTATTCAAATCTATATTAGTAAAAAAACCGCTTACAGATGTTGCTCATGAAATTTCTGTGCATCAGCATGGTTCTAGTCGAAAAAGATATACTTGTACAAATTTGATGAATCTAAGTAATTCCGTGACAAACGCTTTAGGAAATTGTTCGGAGGTAGTTGTCATTTATACCGATTTTTCCAAGGCATTTGACAAGTTGAACCATCGAATTCTCTTAAAAAAACTTCGTAGCTTCGGATTTCACGGTTCATTAATACTACTACTCGGGGATTACTTATGTAACAGAAATATGTTTGTATAAGTGACAACTATCAATCCGACATGTTCACTGCTTTGTTAGGAGTACCCCATGGAAGTAACTTGGGGTCTCTTGTATTTCTATTATTTGTAAATGACGTTAGTAGCTATGTACAAACAAGCAAGTACTTTTTGTTTGCAGATGACCTTAAAATTTGTACAATCGTAAATGGTACAGACGATTGTCACAGCTTACGGTATGGCATTAACAGACCAGTTAAATGGACCTATGATAATAAATTGTATTTTGATACATATAAATGTAAAGTGTTATCATTTACTAGCAAAATTAATAAAATTTCATTTCATTACTCAAGTAATGACATTATACTAGAACGTGTGAGTGAAGTTAAAGACTCAAAGCTAAATTACATAAGTCATATTAATGACATCTGTAAACGTTCGATGCAGTTATTATGCTTTCTATACCACAATTGTAAAGTCTAAAACCACGGCTCTACTCATACGGTCAAATATTTATTTATAAATTGTTAAATGGATTAATAGCGACTCATGTTTGTTACAAAAGATACGTTTTGAAGTACGTAATGTTGGAACACGTTTTTTATAAGAATTCCTGGAACAGATCATTTTAAGATGTCCATCAAGTTCCTTCTAGCAAATCATAATAAATATATTAATGATGTGAACGTTGTTATGTTGACGAATATAATTACAGAAAATTCATTCACGAGAATTAAGGCGCAATTAAGACTCAGTAAATTTAATAATTCCACATTTGCAATTTGCGATTATACTGTCACCACTGTGTTATGCTTTATATCATGTTCTTTTAAGTTGAATTGTACCTAATTGAGATCTTCTGTATTACAACCTAATCTATTCTATGTTATTTTAAGCATCGTTTTAATTGTTTTGCTTGTGTTAATTTACTCTGTACATGGATGCACTAATCTGATGTTTGGGAATATATTGAAAAATAGGTTGATGGCAACGTCAACATACGACAACAATGAAATTAGGTTCATTCGAAAGGTATTTCAATGTAGTATACTCACCTGGAATATTTTATATTCCAATCTTTCTAGAAGTTATAGCTAGTTATTTCTTTTGCAGGTACACTTTTAAAAAGGGTTTTCAATCAAATAGGTGACTGTCAAACTTACTTTGTTTTTTTAATGTTAAAAAAGTTTGAAAATTATAAAATGCCACGAAGTCTGGAAGAAAAAATAAAATTAATCTCATTATTCTTTGAAAAAAAGTAGAAATTGTCATGCAACGCAACGTATTTTTGATGAGGCAGACCCAGAAAATCGTGTTTGCTGAACATTCATAAGGAAATTGGTAACAAAGTTTTTAAGAACTGGATCAGTTCAATATGAGCGCCGCTCAGGTAGGCCTCCAATTTCTGAGAATAAAATAATTATAATTCTTACTGAAATTGTTGAAAATCTTAATTTGTTCATGCGCGTTATCGCTGAAAATCTAGGAGTATGTAAAAAAAACTGTCAATAAAGTTTTTAACAGGCTAAGTACCAGCCTTACAAATTGAAATTGGTTCAGGAACTAAATGAAGATGATCCTTATCGAAGAAATGAATTCGCCGAAAGATTTATAGAAATCATAACCGCCAGGCCTTAATTCTTGAATTTCTTGTGCTTCAGTGATTAAAGCACATTTTTATTGAACATGAAGGTAAATAAACGAAATTTGCGGTATTGAGTGATACCAACCCACTATGGATTCGGGAGACAACCACGCAGTATCCACAAAAGCTAAATGTTCGAGCTGACATTCTTGTTGACCGTATTATTAGTTTATCTTTCATTGAACAAAATTTGGACGGTCCACTGTATTGTTACAAAATGAAATTATGCCAATTCGACAAGTAGTGGAGGATAGTACAGAAGAGTTTTATGAAAGCATTGGGGAGGTATGCTTTCAACAAGATGGCGCTTCCCCCTATTGTTTCCGACCGTGCGGGATAAAAACATTCACAAATACAAACTTGATATACCAATTAAAGAATCAGTAAAATCTACTAAACAAATAGTTTTTGGTTAATAATTGTAATTGTTATGTGAAAGCACAATGTAGTCCGTCTAATATGATTTTAATGACATATGTTAAATTATTATAGTGCTGTGAACGTAACATCTAATTGGTAAAGCATTTACTTCCTAGATCTTGTATAATGATTAAGACAAGAAACAAGTACTCGGTTTTGTTTCTTAAAATCAATGCAATTAAAGCAGATCTATGTTGTTAAAGAAAATAATTTTTTAAATTTTTATTCATGTATATAAAGTGCATCGATCAAACCAAAATCTCATCGCGTTATAAAACCAGAATTGCTGTTATTCTGTAATAACTTTCTCTACACGCTTCGGAGAAAGCAATCTGTTACGCTTGGTTACCAAATTTCAAAACTTTCTCTTCGAGCTTCGAAAAGGACCCTCAGGTTCACCTTGTACTCTTAAAGCATTTATTTGTGCATTAAATACAAACCTCTCTTAAAGATCATTAACGTAACGTAAAAAAAATCAAACCGTGCCCTAAACTGTTGTTTTGCTCCACATTTTTAAAATTACAGATATGCTTTAGATATTTGCAGAACCATTGACATTTAAAGCCACGAAAGTGCCATTCACAATAATCAAAAATGGTTATATTCGGTTAATATAAATTCCTACACTCAGGAGTATGTAAAGTATTAAAATTACGCACTACCTTCAAAATTAACAAGCAAAAGAATACAAATCCGATTTAAGTACGATATTTCTGTACAATTGACTCATCTCGGTTCATACATAAAAACGATTTGTGTAAAATAAATTTAGAAGATAATTAATTCCAGAAAAAATTGTTTACTTTAAATTTACCGTTAATGTACAAAATTGTTATGCTAGTTTTCGTGCTGTAATTTACCGTATTCTAGAATTTCAATTAAAATTTTATCCTTTTTCTTTAACCAATATTTGCGCGTGCCGGTGTGTGCGCGCTTGTTCGTGCTTAATTTGTGCCGGTGTATGTGTGTGTGTGTGTGTGTGTGTGTGTGTGTGTGTGTGTGTGTGTGTGTGTGTGTGTGTGTGTGTGTGCGTGCGTGCGTGCGTGCGTGCGTGCGTGCGTGAGTGCGTGCGTGCGTGCGTGAGTGCGTGCGTGCGTGCGTGGTGTGTGCTGTGTGTGTGTGCGTGTGTGCGTGTGTGCGTGTGTGCGTGTGTGCGTGTGTGCGTGTGTGCGTGTGTGCGTGTGTGCGTGTGTGCGTGTGTGCGTGTGTGCGTGTGTGCTGTGTGAGTGTGTGCGTGTGTGCGTGCGTGCGTGCGTGCGTGCGTGCGCGTGCGTGCGTGCGTGTGTGTATGTGAGTGTGAGCGCGCGTACCTACTTTTTATGTGTGCTTATGTGATTTGTGTGTGTGCGTTGTGCGCGCGCGGTGTGCATTGCTTGCATGCATGCACGTGTGAGTAAATGTGTGTATGTGTGTGGGTCGTGTGTTTGAGTGTGAGTGTGAGTGAGAGGCGTTTAACATCATAAATTACACCCCAATGCAAACAAATTTAAGCGAAATTATCACTAAAAGTTGATAGATACTTCACTTACCACATCTGAAATATCCATTTTGGTCATTTTGGCGTTATAAACCCTTCTCAGGTAAAATGTACTAGCAAATAATATCAACACCATAAAAAAAGAAAATATAACTCGATTTTCTTAATCACTTAGTTCTAGACACCTTTAAAAGATCTTCTTTGGTACCAACGTTCTACTCCAATAAATAGATCAAGTGTATGGTTTAGAATTATTAATTTTTTTATTTTTGTAATTATTCACTCAATAATGAATGCAAGTATAAGCCTTGAGGTACTACCCAATTAACAGAATCATTTACGTACTCACTATTTTGATTTTTGACCAAGCTAGCCCAAAATGTTTAACTATTCAAATAGAAAATCTTAAAAGTATAGTTTCCTTACAACTTTAATTTGTATTATCCATGAGTCGTTACATATGCTTAAATTATATCACACTGTATTGCATTCTATACCTATTTACGCATTAATACTTATGAGTAGAATAGGTTCACTTTCCCCCACCACTTTTTATGACGTCATACTCTCATCCAAACGTCATAGGCCAAGCCCACTTTCACCGCGTGGTCCCGCTCCTATCCCCACGTGACCACGCACACTTCCAGCTGATTGGTCTTGCGCGTGCATACCGCTCCAGGATACACGTTCTGATTGCGGGACCTAAGTGGAGGCCACGCCCCATGGCTTCTGATTGATGGAAGCCATTTTTGTTTTAGCGGCCATTGATTGGAGGCCTAAGGCTTTGCATTCTCATTGGTTCGTTTTGTTTGTGGCGCCATCTAGTGGTGTATTTTAGAACTAATGAATTTTTTATGTAATAGAGGTTGATCGTGGTATATTTTGAAAAGTAGATGTAGGTCCCTTTAATGGTTATGGCGAAAAGTTTGCATTTTGAAATAGCATTAGAATAATGGGATCCCGCATACTATCTCATAACACAGCTACGGGGCTTCAGAACATGTTCTCAGGTCTTCGCCCCTTGTCGGGCCCCTTCTTTGTTATGGCAGGAAAACTAAAAGTTTGAAATAGGGGCCCACATACTATCTCATAAGACAACTATAGGATTCCAGAACTTGGGTCTTTGCCCCTTGTCGGGCCCTTGATTGCTTGTGACGCCATCTAGCAGTGCATTTTTAAAACAAATGAATGTTTTCTGTATTAGAGGGTGATCGTGGTTCCATCTAGTAGTATATTTTAAAAATAGATTTAACTATTATGGCGGGAAATTTGAAATAGTATTCTAATAATGGGCCCGTATACTATCTCATCATCGTTAGGCCTCTTAAACTTATCAACGAGTAGCGGTGGCCCTCTTGTGCGTGTGTGCAATATATTTTAAAAAAGTGGATGCAGATGTCTGTAATTGTGATGGCGAAAACATGAGATATGAAATATTATTCTAATAAAGGGTGACAAATTAAGAGTGTCGTGATTTTACTTAATAAATACCGAGCTAGTAGAGCAGTCGTGACACGATCTGCTTAGCATTCAGCAGGTAACCATGTGCGGCTACTTAGGCGAATGCTGGGGTATTATTTCTCCATCAGAACCCTAACTCCGTTCGTTCTGATCCATTCCCGACCACACCCATCCTTAATCCCACCATGCATGTATAAGTAATGTATGTATGTATGTATGCTGGGAATCCATGATTGTGGCTGAAGGAGCTTGGAAAGCTCAAACAGCCCGCCGTCCTCCTTGCGGAGGAAATAAAATACATGGCCTTTCCTTCCTTTAGTTAACAAAAAGAAGTAAGGCTTTGATATAACCAATATTCTCCAACTCACACTTGTTATTAGAATAGCAAAAGGAAAGCACGTCTTAAGATATGACTTATTTTTAATATATATTTTATTTGATATTGCTAAATATTTTAATGTATTGTCATTATAGCTTGACGTCATAAATCAACTCTGCAATACCGTCAGCTGTTATTCTATAGACTCTATCTCAGACCGTTTGTTTAGTTAATTAGTGAGAGGTATGAGTGTTAAGCTATTTCAAAATCGATAGCATTACGTGGCTCGCATTTGTAGATGTAAGCTTTATGAAATAGGCTATTAAAACATTTATATTTTTGCTTCTGATATATCAATTGCGCAAAGGGGGCCCGTGCAATGCAGGTATGACTGTAGGACAAGTTTTGTAAGCCTAATGGTGTTTTATTAGTTCGTATGGGTGCTCTAGTATTAGAATGATATTTCAAATTTCAACTTTTCTCCTCCATAACAATTAGAGAAATCTACTTTTAAAGAACGTATCAGTAGATGGAGCCACGTGCACAAAACGAGGAGTCCACTGCGGTGGGGCTAAGATTCTGTGACAAGTTTAAGATTACTAACGGTGGCTTATGATATAGTATACGGGCCCCATTACTAGAATACTATTTCAGATTCCCCGCCATAATAGTTAAATCTATTTTTGAAATGTACTACTAGGTGGAGCCACTATCTACCTCTACTACAGAAAACATTTATTTGTTTTAAAAATGTATCACAAGATGGCGTCACAAGCAAACAAACAAAACGAATGGCCGCCAAGACAAAAATTGCCGCCAAAATAAAAATGGCCGCTAAAACAAAAATGGCAGACATCAATGAGAAAGCAGAGGACGTGGCCTACACTTAGGCCCTCCAATCAGAACGCGTAGTCTGAGGCAGTATGCGCGCGCAGGACCCATCAGCATATGACGTCACGAGTGTTGGTATGACGTCAAAAAAAGTGGGGGGGGGGGGAATGAACCCATTCTACTCTTTAACACCTTTACGAATGTGACACAAGATCTTTGCAACAAAAGATCGGTCATAACGATACGAGTTTCCCAGACAACTTTTGGAAATAGAATTAAGAAAATAGTGCGTAATATATGGTTTTTTAATGTTAATGTTAAAATAATTAGTTTAATATGAATGTAACCAGTTTTGGTAATAAAATGATGATAGCAAGTTGAAATAAATAAAAATTTCATATGACTTCAAAAAAAACGCTCAACCATTCAAATTTTATTTTGAGTAGATTATACTACTTAATTTCAGTAATATTTTAGTAAATAAACGCACATAACATAGTAATTTGTCGCAGATTTACTCTGTTCGAGCTATTTTGTAGGGGCTACGTTTTAGAAGCACGAACAGTAATACCTACGTAGAATATTCTGTTTATTATACTTCTGTGAAAACACCTTATTTTCATCTGTATTATTAATCATATAAGATGGGCGTTTTCGGGTCAGCGCATGGAAACAGCGCACGGAAAAGTTTTCCCGATCTATTCGAGCATTGAATAAAAATACCGAATATATAGCTTTAAAATAGGAATATATAGCAACGTGTGTAATCTTAACAGGTGTCGTATAAATAAATCACCTACTTAAGAGTAATACTTCTAGTCCATAACTATAATTAGCTATGGAAAATAATGGATAACTAGAAAATTTTATGCCACTTTGCTCATCGGTAGATTAATAGGCCCAGGTTCAATAATATTTGATTTGCTTATTAACAAAAATAGAATTGCTTAGATATTTTCGCTTTACAAAAAAAGATGTTGCTTCAAACCTGAAAATAAATAATGCAATCTCGGATGCCAATTTGTTTTTAAGGAACAAATAAACCTTAAAAATAGAAAAGTCACAAAAAACTCATGAAAATAACAAGTAAAAAATAATGACAACAATGAGTTTTATTACGATACTTAATTTGATTATAATAATGATATCTTAAAAACCAATGTTAATAATTCGTAATTAACTGTCTTAAACTATAATGTGAATTAATTAACAATATGAAATACTTGATGTAATTTATTTTACATTTTGGGTGTCACTGGAACTTCAGCAGATAAGGAAATGCGCAATTTTGATGGAAGTTGAAGTAAACATCAGATTGATACGCTGGTAATTCCAAATATATAGAAATTTCTTTATAAACCCTCAAACTGAATTGATTTTGCATGGTTCAAAGTAAAATTTGGTAATTGAAATCCCACTTCGCAGCAGCAAAGGTAATGCAGCAAGATATTGATCTTGCAAAGTTAACGTTAAAATAAAATTAACCCCAAAGTAAAATAAGTGGTAAGAGAATAACTAAATTTGAGTTGCCTGAAATGTAAATGTCTCAAATTGCAGTATGATAAATTTAAAAACTCACTATATAAATGTGGCACTCTAAATAAAAAATTAAACAAAGCGAAAATGGCTTCTACTTAAACACGTAGATCAAGCAATGAATGAAGGACGCTCAAAGTAACCCAGCGTAATGACCGAAATGACTCAAAGCGCGGAAAGGGATGTGCAGTGAATAATAATTGAAATAATTTACTTATGCAACTAACGCTACACGAAATGCACTTAAGTTGCTAATATGAACGTAAATTTTAAACATACATAAAAAGGTTTGTTACACGTGAAATAATTTAAGAAAGTCTATGTGCTGTTTTACAATTAACATGTACCTATTTTGTATTTTAATTCGTAAACGTTTAATAGATAAATTTCTGTAATCTTTTTGTTGTTTATTATTGTTCATTTTCTGTCAACTAAATTTATGCCGACTGAAAATAAAAATAAAAAAAGTTTTTTTCGCATGTTTTTTAGTGTTATCGTTTTCAAAGAAGTATAATAATAATAAAAAATACCGTTCATTACACGTCCAGAAATGGATTTTGCCGTGCTTGCATGACTTCCCGTGTTCGGCTTCGCCTGACACGAGAATTTGTCCTGCTCACACGGAAAAATCCTTATTTGCAGATTCGTAATGATTTATACCATTTTGTCCTACGTAGTCTGATAATACAAAAGAAAGGTTTCGCAACTATTTACTACAGCATATAGCACGAATCAGGTAATTATTATTTACGTTTCACGGACGTCTGTTTAAATTTTCCCAAACCCAAATTGTTTGCTGTAATTCCAAGTTTGCTTCTTTGTTTTACATTATTGTACTACATTAGTTCATAATTGCCCAAAATCACGTGCCTTAATAATATAAGTTAGGTCATTTATTGCTAAGAGATAAAATTCCTACTCATTGTAATTTCTATCTTTCCATATTAATACATACATGGCAAACGGTTATGTTTGTAAGTTTCGGAACTAGTCATTGGTTTTACGATAATTACCGGTTCTATACACAACTTTTGTAATTCAAGTTCTATTGTATAAGCATATTACATAATAAGCCGTTCGCTATAATTCCTAAGCACTTAAATGCCGATTAGTGGTGATAATACGAAATTCTATCTATTACACTAATTTACAAATGTAATAGGTACCACTTTCTAAAAAAAATCTTTAAGAAATAATTAAAATTGTCGTAATTTTGTACAGCATCAATACACTTGGGTTACGACAGGTGTATGTAACGGCGTGATACAAAGATATTTTCCTTTCTTTTGCAAGCTTTCATTTTAAATTAAAGAAGTTGTATAAAAGTTCTACTCTAGATTATTTTTTCAATGTGGAGTAGATCGCCATTTATTCGATTACTACTATCCTACTAGTTTTTTCCATGGGTCGATTGTTCTTCCAAGCAGTATATTTATTTTCATAATGCACTTAACATGAATATTAATGATTTACCACAATTACAATTCATAATAAAATGAATTGATCTTGTCCATGGTTCTTTGTATTATATCTAAATTAAAATATGGTCATTTGTATATTGATCTAAATCATTTAACTATTTCGTTTTTATCAGAAACATAATTTGGCAAGGTTAGTTTTGTAATAGAATAACGTATACGTTTGAAATGCTGAAGCAATATTTCTTAGAACTAGAGAACTTTAACAAAGATAATAATAATACCACTTACCAAATTAAACAAACAATGGTTATTCACTTCTGGTCGAAAGTTAAACAGCAAAATACTTTGTGATGCTGCTTCGCTCGCATATGATGTTATTGTGTAACGAATACTGTGCTGTAATGATCATAGCGTGATTTGCATTCATGTCGGCGGCATCGCGCGGTTATATTACTTATAATGCGTTTTCCGCTCTTGTAATATAAATTACTATTAAGTAAAACATACCAAAGAAAACGCGCTGTTTGACTACTAATGAGATCGAAGCTTCATCTTGTTTTGATCCTACGACTTCTAATCTAACAAATGGCCTAAGGACTCTACCAACACCAATATTGAGCTAACCTCAAATGAAAATGGTACTGTAACACCGATATCTTAAACTATTGTTATGATGCGTTTGAATTCACTAGTTATGTCTCCTTTCAAATCGCTATAAAACACGTAGTCAATGGTAAAGGGGTTATAATAATATTAGTAGAAGGGGCACCAAAACAACCCTAAGGACCAAAATCTTAGTTCATCTTAATTTATTTTAGTTCAACTTAGTTCATCTTAGTTCATCCTGGTTCATCTTAGTTCATCTTAGTTCATCTTAGTTCATCTTAGTTCATGTTAGTTCAACTTAGTTCATCTTAGTTCATCTTAATTCATCTTAGTTCGCCTTAGTTCGTCTTAGTTCATCTTAGTTCATCTTAGTCCATATTAGTTCATCTTAATTCATCTTAGTTCATCATCTTAGTTCATCTTAGTTTCATCTTAGTTCATCTTAGTTCATCTTATTTCATCTTATTGCATCTTCAGCGTCCCTAAGGACCATTTAATCTCAATTCATCTCAGCAGCCCTAAGGACCATAATTATGACTCATAATTAAAATCATTATCTTAATTCATCTTAGTTCATCTTAGTTCATCTTAATTCATCTTAGTTCATCTTAGTTCATATCAGTTCATCTAGTTCATCTTAATTCACCTTAGTTCATCAGGTTTTTGGTTACAACTCGTGCAAATTTATACCGACTTTGTTGAAACTTGGCGAAGCAAACAAAGATCTTTAATTTGGCTATTTCAGGTTTACTAGATATCTTCCAGTGACGTAGATATTCAGGGTTGGCTCCACTTTTCCCTTCATATCTTTTAAGCCACTGCATTCTTTCAAATCTAAAAGTCTTTTTTAATTTCAAATTTAATTTAGATTAAGAAATGGCTGTTGAAAAATTTTAATTATAAGCTTATTTACAGAGTTATTTTAGACATTTGACAGTCTTACATTTGAATTAGTTAAAATAAAGTATTTTAACAAAATTAGTTTATCATTGATAAGATTGATAGTTAGTTTTTTAAGGCCATATCTATTTATTGTTGTCAAGACATTTTGGCTTGTTGTGCATGTTTTTCGTGTTTTTTATTATGGAAAAACACATATGCTGAATTAACAGATAGCATTTTATTTGTGGTTCTGCAAATGGGACCAGTAGGGGACCCGCTCGTGTTATTTAAATAATTTCGGACTTGGGCCGAAAAATGAAGCGGTTCTCCATCATGGCATCCCTTGTAACATATGCCTCATCCGAAAACATCACATCCGAAGCAAAAGAAAGCACAACTGCAGATCTCTCCAAAAACCAGCGACAAAATTCTGTTCTAGGCGCAAAGTCTGTTTGATCTAGCGTTTGAACTTTCTGCTTTTTAAACGGATGCTGTTGGTCTTCATGTCAAACTCTCCAAACCAATATGTGAGAAGCACCATTTTCGTGAGCCACGACACGAGTGCTGCTGGATAGATTTTCTGCTACGCGCTCTAAAACCACCTCTTCAAAACGCAATATTCGTCTGAGCCTCACTAGTTTAGAGGGTGCAGGTTGCTTGAGAACTCCAGTCTCTCTTAAATGTGCATGAATGCGTTGGAAAATTTTACAGTTTGGATACCGCCGATCAGTAAAACATCGATATAAACCAGCGGCTACACTATTGTTCCCGTTTGTAGCACCATAAGTAAAATGCATATCTGCTAATTCAGTAGGTGTGTAGTGTTCCATAATGATAAAAAGCGCGAAAAACACGAAACTGATGCACAACAAACCAAAATCTCTTGACAACAGTAAATAAATATGGCCATAAAAAACTTATCAATCTTATCAATGATAGACTGACTTTGTTAAAACACTTATTTTAAATAATTGAAATGTAAGACGTAAAATATCTAAAATATCTCTGTAAATAAGCTTCCAATCAAAATTTTAGATTTGAAAGAAAAATGCAATGGCACAAAGATAGGGAAAGAAAGGTGGCGCCAGCCCTGAATATCTACGCCACTGGAAGACATCTATAAAATCTGAAATAGCCAAATTGAAGATCTCTATTTGTTTATTGTTCATGCCATAATCAAAAACTGTCATATTTCTTTAAACTTTGACACCCTGTATCTTTATTTTGGTCCAATATCACTGAAACACACACACACACACACGCGCGCACACACACACACACACACACACACACACACACACACACACACACACACACAGACACACACAGACACACACACACACACACACACACACACACACACACACACACACACACACACACATACACACACACACACACACAAACACACATACACACACGCACGCACGCACGACTACGCACGACACACACACGCACGCACACACGCATGCACCCACCCACCCACACACCAACCAATCAACCCACCCACCCACCAACCCACCCATCCAGCCACCCACCCACACACACACACACACACACACACACACACACACACACACACACACACACACACAACACACCCACACGGACTCAGACACTTACACGCACACACACACAAACACGCACACGCACACGCACACGCACACGCACACGCGCACGCGCACGCGCACACACGCGCACACGCCGCGCACGCCCTCGCGCACGCGCACACGCACGCGACACGCACACGCACTCGCACACGCACACGCACACGCACACGCACACGCACACGCCGACGCCGACGCAGACGCAGACGCATTCGCAGACGCAGACGAAGACGCAGACGCAGACACGGACACGGGCACGGACACGGACACGAACACGGACACGGACACGGACACGGACACGGACACGGACACGGACACGGACACGTACACGTACACGGACACGGACACGGACACGGACACGGACACGGACACGGACACGGACACGGACACGAATATATATATATATATATATATATAACACATATATATATATATATATATATATATATATATATATATATATATATATATATATATGCGCCAAACACCAGCTGTTATACACGCTGTCAAGGCGTTCTTTCAATACGTTTGTTAAAAACAACACAAGCAAGTGATCGTTTTTGGTGTTAACCCTTACCACTTATTTTTTTAATTACTTGTACAGATTTTTAATGTTGTGATTCATCACCACCATCGCACATCGGCCAACTGGTCTAAACCTTAACGCGATCGACACACACATTGTAGTCATTAATCATAACATTGGCTAAAATAAAACATAAAGTCCTATAGCAGTCTTACGAGATGGAATTAAATCACCATCTTAGATTTGAATTTTAAATCTTGTTTCTTTTAATCAAATTCGTAAGTAGATTTTTAATTACAACTCAACTTTACGTCGACAGGTAATACAGAAATAAACTCAAGATGCTGATTTGAAACAACTTTATCTTCATCACATAACATCATCTTCATACTAAGTCAAATAAATTTGGCAGAAGTTGTTTTCAAATCAACATGTTAGACTGCCATGTTGTTTTGGTTTTGCATTAAATCAAATAAGGTTGGCCAAAGCTGCTTTCAAATCAACATCTAAGAGTTGCATCTAAGGTCGTTTTGACAGAGGTTAGCTTCAAATCAGTATATTACACTTGAATTCTTCTTGTTTGATTGATTGGTTTGATGACTGGCTTATGAGGTAGTATGCGGGCCCCTTACTAGAATACTATTTCAAATTCCTCGCTATAACAGTTAAATCTACTTTTGAAATGTACTACTAGGTGAAGCCACGATCAACCTCTATTGCAGAAAACATTCATTAGTTTTAAAAATACCTGAGAACAAGGTCCGGAGGCCTTAGTTATCTTATGATATAGTATGCAGTCCACTAATTAGAATACTATTTCAAATTTCTTGCCAAGGGGCCTTGGAAGGGGCGATGACCGACAAGTCGCGAAGACCAGAGAACAAGTTTTGAGTTTTGATTGACTGATTTGCGGATGATCGACTGTTTTCCTACGCCGGTGCCATCACGTTTAGGAGAGTACCAACTCTGAGCGTCAGTTAGCATTACCTACAAAGTAAACGGTCGCTCACAGGAGATAGGTCTACATGGTGGAAGAATCGCTACCTGAAGTTTATGATGGGATGTTAACTCAGCTTCTTTTCCTGTTTCAGTTAGACAGATTAAGATCACATAAGCTACAGTGCTGCTCAGGACAGGAGTACACTGTCTTATGAAGTAGTATGGGAACCCACACTGTTTCAAATTCCTGAAATAACAGTTAAATCTATTTCTAAAATATACCACGAGCTGGAGCGACGATGAACCTCTATTACCGAAAACATTAATTTGTTTTAAAAATACACCAGTAAGTAGCGTCACAAAAATGGGGCGCAAACCAGAGAACAAGTTCCGAAAGCCTATAGTTGTCATGTGAGATATTATGTGGGCCCCTTATTAGAAAACTAATCCAAATTTCCAATTTTCCGCCACAATAAACAAGGGAGCCTGGCAAGGGTGCGATGAACCTAGAGCAAGTTCCGGAGTTCTATAGCTGTCTTATGAGATAGCGTGCGAATAAAATTTTCCCACCGTCTTCTAAATTTTCCCACACTCAAAAGATGAATTAAGAAGAAATAAGATGAATTAATATGAATTAAGATGAATTAAGATGAATTAAGATGAATTAAGATGAATTAAGATGAATTAAGATGAATTAAGATGAATTAAGATGAATTAAGATGAATTAAGATGAATTAAGATGAATCAAGATGAATCAAGATGAATCAAGATGAATTAAGGTGAATTAAGGTGAATTAAGATGAATTAAGATGAATTAAGATGAATTAAGATGAATTAAGGTGAATTAAGGTGAATTAAGGTGAATTAAGATGAATTAAGATGAATTAAGATGAATTAAGATGAATTAAGGTGAATTAAGATGAATTAAGATGAATTAAGATGAATTAAGATGAATTAAGATGAATTAAGATGAATTAAGATGAATTAAGATGAACTAAGGTGAATTAAGATGAATTAAGATGAATTAAGATGAATTAAGATGAATTAAGGTGAATTAAGGTGAATTAAGATGAATTAAGATGAATTAAGACGAATTAAGATGAATTAAGATGAATTAAGATGAATTAAGATGAATTAAGAAGAATTAAGATGAATTAAGATGAATTAAGATGAATTAAGATGAATTAAGATGAATTAAGATGAATTAAGATGAATTAAGATGAATTAAGATGAATTAAGGTGAATTAAGGTTAATTAAGATGAATTAAGATGAATTAAGATGAATTAAGATGAATTAAGATGAATTAAGATGAACTAAGGTACATTAAGATGGACTTAGATGCATTAAGATGAAGGGGCTGACAAGATGACAGCGGAAACAGGGATGCCACAAGAAAATGAAAGTTCAACAATTAGTTGGACATTTTGACCAGTACCTAGTCTAACTATTACTGCATTTCCCATTATTCACTTCTGGTATTTCGTCCAATGTAACTTTACCACTGCCGATCATTTGTCTCGCAATCATCACTCCACCTTCAAATGATTCTTCTATATAAGGCTCTGCAACCTTCGATGATTCCCTTCCTCCTTGTAATGGAGTACTAATTTCACCTACACTAAAATTAAATTACGTTAGATTATATAATATTTACCGACGTTAACCACAAGAGTCGCCAAGAAAAGAATGGTCAACATAATACGTCGTGTTCTACTTTTAAAGAATGTTTTTGAGAAACTGCTTCGAACGTGTTAATTCCTACATGTTGGTGGCTACACTTATGATAATAATATCTCGTGAAAGGTATTTAATTAACTCGTGGCAATCGCCACTCGACGTAATAATTTCCCATAACCCTTGTATAATAAATTAATATTTCTGCTTGCAGTTAAATAGTTTTGTGTACTGAAATACGTTGCTAAGGTTACACTTGGAACACAGTGTAGATGAAATGAATTTTGTCTATTCCTTTATGTAATCCAAATTGCAATGGACTCCTTACCGTTAGGTTTTGACGTTTACGAAAACCTGACAATTCTAAATAATTAATTATTTACATACTAGTACAGAATAAAATAGAAAATTATACTCGACGAAATGTAAAAATCATGAAGATGCGTGCAGCAGAAAGAAACATAACGTTGATATAGGAACATACGGTTGACACCGAACCCTTCCACTATTTATACTAAGAATTCTGTTATACTACCACGTGTTTTACATCATCACAATCCTGTATAAAATCAAATTCCAGAGGTTTGATTCTTCATGCCCCAGCAATTCTTAAGTCGTGAACAATTCTATACAGCGTACATTAAAAATAATACATATCATTACATGCAGCAACAAATATTCCCCATCTTCTTTTACCAAAGGTGTTTTATTTGTCCTATTGTCAGAACCTCTTTTTACCACAATCACAAACGTTTAATTTCTTTCAAAGGAAACATTATTTTCAACATGTTTCCTTTGGCCTTCAGAGTTGCTTTTAACATTGAATATTATGGCCACAAGGAACCTGGTGATAACGTTTCCGATTATAACCGTGGTGCTATGCACTGTATATATAATAATGTGTCCCATAAAGTTCTGTACATATGGGAAATTATTTTATATGATAATTTTTAAAAACTTTTCCTACAGAAAAGTTCTGCATTGACCAAAACCAAAATGCATTAATAAAAATCTAAAAGAATCGCACCATATACAGGGCAAACCAGAAAGCAGTAATTCGACTTAACTGTAAAGTACCGTTACTTTTGATAATACATGAAAATGTCACTTCGAAAAGTTGTTTAGAATGAAATGTTATGCACAAATACGAAATAACAGCCGAGTATCTTAACTATCTCGAAAATTTTTATATATCCTAAAATGGACTTATTTATCTGAATTTATAAAACTGACATAATGAAAAGTTGTTCATGTTTAGATGGAGATGCTAAATGCCAAATTTCTTTTTGCAATCTTAAATTTGTGTCGAGGCAGTAGACAAATAACTGTCCGGTAGTAAGACGATACCGTTAGTAGGGAATGCTCATCGTCCGGGGCACGATTTAGCCAGTAACCAGTCTCTTCGCTATGGTATTACACCAGAGAACAATACAATTGCCTCGGATCGACCTGGCTACAAGGGGCGGTCAAGATCGAAGACAGGCCCCGTTGCTGACGACTGTGCAAGGAATGAGTGGCGAGGTAAACATGGAGAAAGATTCTGAATGAAAAATAAATAAGAGACAGGGATTGTTTTCCCTACGCCGCAAGGGAATGGCATGAAGGTTAAGTTAAGTTAAGTTAGTTTACATAATTTACCTTTTTTCAAAAGTTTGTTCATACAATCGATTTAAAATTTCGTTAACATGAGCTTTTAAATTTTAGCGAGGTAATCTGCGTTATCATGCCTTTTTGCAGTTACACCACTAAGGGTCCACGTGTTTAAAAATGCAAGTTAAAAATTTATAAAATCCAAGATAGTTCTGTCATTTTGTACAATAATTGGTTTGTGATGAAGATATGGACTAAATATTCAAAGTAATGTAATAAATTTGTCTGTTGATTGAAAATACTTCATTTAAATGCAATGGGAGAGATTTTCCGGGAAAAGAACTAATCAATGTAGAAATAAAGTTAGGTTTAATTAAGACACAATGGCCTACTTCAATATAAAACATTATGCAATAAAATTATAACTCAAAATTCATAACTAAAATCATAATATAGGAAACAGTTTTAGAATTCGAATTGAAACAATCTTTACACTATCGCCTTAATATATCCACCTTCTCTTTCCACGCAAGTTGCAGTTCTCGCTGCAAATTTTTTAATGTTTTTTAATAACATCTGCAGGTAGGATTTCAATCAGTTCCTTATCGTTCTTTCCAAGCGGTCTATGTTATTGAAAGGGCGCTGAGAATATAATCTTTCCTTTATATAACTCCATAGAAAATAATCTAAGGAGTTATGTCAGAAGATCTAGGCGGTTAAGGAAAGTCGCTAAATCGTCCAATTAATTTATGGTTAAAGAGTTCTTGCAGGTAGTCTAGAATCACACTTGTGCTGTGGCATGGCGCTCCATCGTGTTGGAACCAGATATGCAGTCTTTCCTCTAATGGTAATCCGTCCAAAAATTTGACAGTAATTCACTCAAGAATTCTAAATTGCGGTCCAACTATTCTGTTCTTATAATTCCGCACCTGACGTTAGATTTGAACGAATCAGGGAGCTGTCTTGAAAAATTTGGATTTGTAACACTCCACCGGCGGCAATTTTGGGAGCTTACTTACATCCGTAAACAAAATATTTCTAGCCATGAACGGTGAATCTTCCAGGTCACCTTGAAACCACGAACAAAAAGTGTCCATCACCATCTCCAGGCTTTAAAGTATGGGTAAGTGTTAGTTTAGATGGATGAAGTTTATTCAACCTCAACATTCTTTATATTGTGGTTTTGCTTATTTCGGCAGGCAGGGAAGCCAAAATTTTCCGGTCAGAGGTATTGAGATTTTCTACAACACATTGCATTATTTGCAATCGATCTCCTACGTCAGTGGTCCAATGCTGATGTGGTTTCTTAAAATTATTTGGAATACTTCCACATGCGTTGAATTTGGTAACCACATTACGTACTTTATTGAAGTGAATAATTGTATTAGGGCGTCTCGTAGTGAAAACCTCTGCTGCTTCTCTGTAACTCTTGTAGTTATCTTCTACTATTAGTATAATCTCAATTTTCTCTTTAGTGGTTAATTTTACTGGCATGATTAACTCTTCAATAAGATACACAGTCTGTCAATATTGACATTTCAAATTTAATTTTTCCATATGATTATTTCAGTTTCTCTGAATAGTATTATTAAACAGTGTTCGTAATTAAGCTCTATTTAAGTTACCATTAAAACATCGTTAAAATTTTTGCAATACCAGAAAGTGGTCTTATTTATGAAAATCAATTAATTGAATCTAAATGCAGTAGTTTCAATCAACAGGCAAATTTATTAGACTTGCAATATTCAGTCCACATCTAAATATTTTATTATGTTTTCTTAATTTGTATTGTTAAATATTTCAAACTTTAGTGGTGTAAATGTTAGGGAAGACATCAATTACATCGATGAATTTTAAAAAGCTCATGTTAACGAAATTTTAAATCAATCATTGTAACACATTTCGAATTTTTGAAAAAAAGGTAAAAGTCATTGTAAAAAGAGATTTGGCTTTTTAAAACATTTTTGAAAAAATATAGTAGAGGGCTGTGGCTTCATATTCGTACATAACATAACTTTTATAAGTTACATTTTCTTGTATTTTCAAAAATAAGGGTACTTTACTCTTGAGTCCAAGTACTGTTTTCTGGCTTGCCCTGTAGATGGTTCAATTTTTAGATTGTAATGAGTTTTTCCATTACCATATAAAGAATTTCCCATATGTACAGAACTGTATGACACACTATATATATATATATATATATATATATATATATATATATATATATATAGCAGGGTGGGTGACTACTGCGTGGACGGAGGATTGCTCTTTAACTATTAGAGATACCACAACCAATTTTGGTGTGATAATACACGATCATTGGCCCTACATTAAAAAAATTTAGGTATATACAGGGTGATTGACAAAACCCAAATCTGTGTTTTTAAATGAACACCCTGTATATTTGTGCATTTTGGATTTACTGTTACATTTAGAATAAAAGTATAGAAATTTGTATCTGTATCCCTAATCGTTCTGCAGATATCGTCACTTGAGTACCAAAATAGAGTTAACTTTGGAACCACGACGCAAGCGTTGTCTCCAGGATTTTGTAAATCTGTTAATATCACCAACTATTAATAATAGTCTACTAACAAACAAACTGGGACATTTTCGAAAACATGTAAAACTATACAAAATGATTAACTTATGCGAAATGTAATTTTTCTCAATTTTTCAAATGCAATACCCTGTATATTTTTTCACATTTCGATTCTCCGTGAAAGTTAGATACTAATTGATAATAGATTTCATAGCCATAAGACGGACCCTTCTTGAGATATTGACGCTTTTACATAAAAATATTCTAAAATACAAATTTACTATGGCATTAGAATTCAGCAAAACAAATCTGGTAGGCAAGCCGCTCGTAATAAAGAGGAACAATTGCATCTACTGTTTTGACGTTTGTATATAATTAAGATATTGTTCAATTAGTTTTTGGATTATCGTTTTGTCAATTTTGTATAAAATAAAATTTTCCAAAGAAGAAATGGTCGATATGGTTTTGTTAACGGCGAAGCTCAAAGAAATGCTTCGCTGGCTACCCGTTTGTATTGTGAACGATACCCAGAGACAAGACAGCTGCGAAACAAATCGTTTATGAATGTAGCTGAGAGATGTATAAATCCTGGAAGTGTGTGTTATCCCAAGCTCGCAAAAACAAGCCCAAATGAAATTGAGTTTCAAGTTGTGACATCTCTTATAGGAAATCGCAAATTAGTACCAGAGAGCTAAGGACACACCTAGACCTAAGTACAAATACAGTTCGCAGCTTTATTAAAAATCATATAGAGCAACATTAAGCTTTAAGTGAAATAGATTTTCAAAATCGTGTATCTTTCTGCCAATGGGTAACTACTAAAGTCAATGAAGAACCCAATTTTCTTAATAACATTCTATTTACGGATGAGGCAACTTTATACAATAATGGCAATATTAATACACACAACTATCATCACTGTTAGATACTAATCCACACATCTTTGGAGTTGTTGATCACCAGCATCGATGGCCAGTTAATGTGTGGGGTGGTATAAACAATTTTAATGTGGTTGGTTCTTTTTCTTTGATGGGAGTCTTACTGGAGAAAGATATTTACAGTTTTTGGAAAATGATTTACCCGAGCTTTTGGAAAATATGGAGGTAGATAATATTCGTACGATGTAGTTTCAACTGGATGGCGTCACTCCACACTATGCAATCAAGTTTATCAACATCCTCCCACCATAAGCGAAGATATGAAAAATAGAATTAGAGCTGCGTTTCAATAGATTTCGCCTCTAATGTTGTTGCGAGTGAATCTTTCGTTTAGCGAGTGAATTGCAAAGTGTTTAGCTAGGCGTGGTTTGAACATTTAATTTGAATTTATGGTTTTATTAGGTTATGTTTACTTGTTCCTATCAGTTATTTGCCATTCGCATTTTCTTATTTGCTCAGAATTTTGTTTTATTTGTTTCTGCACGTCAATATTTTCAAATAAGGCGTTAATATCTGAAGATGGGCCAATCTTACGGCTAAGAAACCTATTATCAACTAGTATCTACTTTTTACGGGGATCGAAATGTGAAAAATATACATTTCACGTAAGTTTGTCATTCTGTATAGTTTTACATGTTTTCGAAAAATTTCCCAGTTTGCTTATTAGTACACTATTATTGATAATCGGTGGTATAAACAGATTTACAAAATCGTGGTGAAAACCCTAGAATCGTGGTTCCAAAGTTAACTCTATTTTGGTATTAAAGTGACGATATCTGCGGAACGGTTAGTGATACGGATACAAATTTCTATACTTTTATTCTAAATGTAACAGTGAATCCAAAAATGCAAAACATACAGGGTATTCCATTTAAGCAAACACAGGTTTGGGTTGGCATATTTTTGTCAATTACCCTGCATATACCTAAATATTTTAGAATGTAGGTCCAATGATCGTGTGTTACCACACAAAAATTGGTTTTGATATCTCTTACATCGTGATAGCCTTATTTTTCATAATAGTATTACAAAATTGTTAAAAACAAGATGAATACTCATTTTTCGGTTACTGCTCTAAAAATATAATTAATCCATCTAAACAACTTTTGAAATATTAAAAGTATAAGGTAACGTATTTTATTTATGGGCTAAAGCGGTGAGCTAAACTTTACTTCGGGTCACTAGTGACTTATAGTTTTACTTGAACACTCATTGCTGTTTCATTTTTTGTTCATTTTCCGTAGACCACCTTACAAACTTACTTATTGATATTTTGTTACGTGCACAAAGGGATAATCGTAGAAATTGTGGCTAAAGTGCTGTAGCATAGATTAAGGAATTAGCCGGAAGCTTAGTCGGTCGGTTAAGCACTTGGATGCATGGGCGTTTTGGCAGGAGAAAAGATATACATAGAATTTAAAAGAGCACCACTTGATTTAATTTTATATCGCCCCTTTATCAAGAAAGGGGTTACGGCCACACAGGACAAAAGAGACAACTAAAATAAAATGGTGAACTAAAGCCACACTGACAAAGGAGTGGCTAGGACATTGATCGTAGGTCACAGGATTAACGAAACACCTTACGATCGTTTAACACCACTTATTTAATATACCCACTGCACAATAGCATAAATTTTCTATGAATCAGTAAATTTTCGTAAGTATCCAACAAAAAAAATTTATGGAGCGCCAGCTCGCAGACATAAATACAATTCTTTTAGGAAATATTCCCAATACAACAGTCAATAATGCATCAGATACAATATATCTACCAAATAAACCACCAGTAATCAACTACCTTTCAACCAAATCTAAAAAAGCTATGAATTTTACTTAAAATTTACATAATCAGCCACAATACGGTCCGGCATCTAGCGTTGACCCAAACAACATACCCAAACATGTATATATTTGTCCGAAATTGAATACTTGTACACCGATATTCCACGGAGAGCTCTCCGTCGGACTAATCTATCAATCTATCCAATCAACCGGACGCAAATAAACCCCAAATATAAAGCGAAAATTATCACTAGATGTCTATCCGTTGTTTACCTTATGTAAGAAAAAAATTTTCCAATGTAGTTACTATGAACATTACAGACAAAGTAAGCATGAAGCGTTTAGAAAATTCAGAAAGGCCAAGTTCATTACACATTCATTAGTAAGCATATGGCTAGAACCCAAAAATTAAAATGAGTGAGCCCTAATTCAAACAGTTTTGTACTAAAAACTATTAAATTGTAATCAGTGAACAGTAACAAATTTTCCAACTTCAATGATCATAAATAAACTATGCAATGTGATTTACACAGTAATTGAAATAAATAACTTTTATACAACCCCAGCAGTTAGCATAATTTCTGACACACATTGTACATTTAGACTTTAGACGGTTTGATATCAAAATAAAACTAGTACATAAGAAAACAGTTAGAAATTGATAGTTAGAATACAATTTCTACTGCAAAGTTAAATGTAAGTATATGAGAAAACTTGGAAATAACCCAAATTATCTTTTACAGGTACTAATGTCTAACCTTACTCTAACGATTACTAAGGAAATGTTTAACAGTAAAGTATAAGCATTAATTTTAGGAATAGGATAATTGCGGAAACGCACTAATCCAATGTAGCAAGCACAGGAATGTACTTGTTATAAGAATTTCAGTAATGTACTGGTAACGAGAGCCTCGTTATGTACAAAAGCTAACAAAAGTCACTCACCGTAGGTAAATTTTTGTGTGCGTGTAACAAAATACTTATCCGAAAATAGTCGTAGGTGTAACGTATATTTCTTCAGTTATTGCGGAAGACGCTCGGAGAAGGAGTAATCGTAAACTGTTTCAATTCAGGTTCGAAGTGCGCTGTCAGAAATGGTTTAACTATCTCTTCTGGAAGCACGAAAGATGTTAATCTTGAGTAAATGTGTAAAGGACAAAAAAACCTATACAAGACAACTGTGTTAGAATTTAAATCAATACCCAAATTTTTATAAGATATGATCTTTATGCTGTATTAAAATTTCAAAACATGTACACATGCATTTCAAAGTTATGGCTAGTAAATAAGAAAAGAAGGTGAGTATCTTACCTCTTGAACGAAGCTAAGGTGTAGTAGAATCAAGAAAATTAAAGCCGAACTCAAATTCGAAATCCCCACAGGATTTATTTACATGGAAAAGATTAGATCCAGCAACAGGCTGTGTTAAAATTTTACTTGAAAAGTTCAATCAAATTTTAAGGAAACCTTTTCCAAATTTTACATTTGCTTCTAACTACGCATTAAGTTTCTTTACCAAAAGGGCGTTTTTTCCTTCTTCTATGAAGGTACCAGAAAACAAAAACCTGATTAATTTCTACCAATCCAAGAATTTAAAACGGTCACATGTTTGAAAAATTTTCCTATTAAGAACGATTTTATTGGCAATGTTGCCATTTTCCAATAACCTATAGGATGAGTCGTAACTAAAGACCATAAATTTATAAACTACCTTTACACGTATCAATTTCCATTGTGTTGAATGTGAAACCAGATTTATTTTGTAGAACATTGTACTGCGACAGACTGCAGCTGTTCCTTTTATGGGCATTTACTTCATTGTATTTTTTTTCCTGCACTTTTCGGAATGTCAATTTAAAAGAGATTTAATTTTTCACATATCTCATGGGCACTTTTCACTCACCCTGCTATTTAAATGTGTTAATATGATTCTGGCGGACTCAAGATGTGTTGCCGAAGTACAAAGCATACTATGACTAGTGCATAAATCTTTATCTGTCAGACATATGTTGTAGCCAAATCAAACGGATTTACCAACGTTGTTTTGTAAAATAAGTAACTAAAAGCAAGAATATTAAGTTAACTCGGTGCCCTTTACATCAGAGTTTTTTAGTTCAATTTTCAAATCCTTGAAATTAATTTTTATACTATATTTGAAACTTCTCTGGAACAAACCTAAAATAAGCTTTTTTGACATCCACTGAATCTACCATTTTGCTAAAAATTATTATTAAATAAATCAACTAATACATAAATTTCATAAATTTCTATTGCTTTGTTAGAAATGAATTATAGGAAAGGGTTGGATAGAAACTTTAAACTATGCGTGAGTTATTATGTATAATAGGGTGGGCTGAATATGATACAAAAAAATTGTTTTTTGAAAATAGAATTCTGATAGTCAGAAATACATACCTTCATGCTTCGCAAATGCTGGTTTCAATATGAGTACTTCTTGAGGGGGCGCAACGGCAGTGACTTTTAAATTAAATTCAACAATTCAGTTTTTTTATTTATTGCTTATTACTAATACAAATACAAATACAAACACTGGTAATAATCCGGACTCACTGCGAGGAAGTAGATGCACGTTGAGTTCCACCCCTCTCCACACCCAACCACACCACTACTTAGAGATTTAAGGCTTATAATCCTGCTTGCAATGAAATTTAGGCACATTTCTTCGAGATGTAATCTTTGTACGGATAAAGCCATCTCTTGCTACACAGCCACAGACAGCTGCAGATGCTTCAGTAACAATGTTTACCGTCCGTTCCATACCTAGCGTATGACACCGAAAACGTGGAAATTGTAAGGTATCAATAACTGCTGTGCTTACCATATCATACAATACAAATCAATAATATCTATGTAGTCATCACATTCAAAGCGAAGCTTTGGTGTTTCAAATAATCGCGATTTACCTGACTTAATATTTCTTGCATGTATCATTCTTCGCAACCCCAGCTCACAAATATGCTTTCTATCGTCAGTAATCATCGCCAACAATATGTTTTCGATATGTGCAAAGTAGGCGTTTCTTTGTATAACTGGATCAACAATATTCTGTAGATCTTTCGACACATATCGAAAATTCTTAATTAGTGCAAAAAGATGTCTAGAACCATCTTTACAAGAGGGCGATGCTTTAATTTTGAACCCGGTTGGAGTATAAACTTTGATTACGCCAATATTTTTAAATTTTTACTTGTATTTTCCGTCGAAATATATAGTCTAAGAATGCGATTGGCAACTATCAGCCATCGCGAATGGTCTAATTTGCAAGGATTCTTCAATAAAAGATCAACTGAACAATCACCGCTGATAACTGAATACAAAATTCGTAGCAAATAACACTGGGCTGTGCTTAAATCCGATGGATTCATACAACTGGGCTTCTGCCCTTGAATAGCTTGGTAATTAACAACTGGCATTTTTTCGCATTTAAGCAGTAACTTTACTATCGGTCCCGAAAAACATCGTGGTCCTGTAGTGTCACCATCAATGTGCTGCAATAAGTGCCGGAGTGGTAATTCATTAGCATGTAGTTGGCAAACCAGCCACTGCCACTTTTGGTCCTGTATTGACTGCCGTCCCATCGCAACCAATTGTACACAAATTTTCCATATTGTTGTCGCTACTTTGAATGAAATATAAAATAGCACCGAAAATATTTACTACTGTAGAAGTGTTTGGTGATACATGCCCCAAGTAATTCATCCCTGGTTCCGATATCAGCGTAATATGCTCTTGTAATATAATTTTCCTGTAGTACTTTCCGTTTTTTTTGACAAAAACTACTGTCTTTTTTACCATGAAAGTATAAATCTTGCAGATTGTCTATTTACGTTTATCTCCCTCCTTCTCTTATTTTTGTCGCGAACTTTTGACACACTTTGTGCACTAACAAGACCGACATCTTGCAAAACAGCATTTGCAATTACTGCAGCAGAACGGGATGACACTCCAGTTCTATCGCAAGCCATTGCTGGTAGTTTAAGTCTCATTTGATTAGTTTTCTTTATAACTGAAAGGTCAAGCTGAGTAGAACAACAAGGTTCTGAAACTAGAGTGTTAAAAATAGATGCTGCACCTTTAGCGCCGGCGTCGGCATCAAGCCTGCGTGATCTTGCTGGTAAAACCTATGGGGATAAAGTTACATAATGATCAATTTATAAATAATAAATGTACCATAAAATTAAACCAATGTGTCAGACAAACCGGTTGCTCATTTATATAATAAACTATTATTATCTTTTACTTTATAACATTTCTAAAAAACTGAATTGGTATTCAATTAGTCCATTTTTGTGCAATCACCATTACGATAAAAGATATAAGTTTATATTGTTGTTTTATTCAGTAGTATTAATCCAAAATGAAATATAAAGATTTTAACACCGCATACGGAAAGGTTAAATAATCGTATTTAATATAGCTTCTTGTCCTTTAAAATTAACTAATACAAATGTTCCGGTTTATTTTAAACTACCATTATTTTATACTTAATTAGCGCAAAATTACAAAAACGTAGCATAGCACATGGAACATTTAATACTTCTTAAAGGAGGGGCACGTTTTAAATGTAAAACACCTTTCGGTCAGAATTTAACCAAATTTTGATATGTTCTAGAACTTGACCAATTGATCAAATGTCTTCATTGCCCGAAAGCTCACAGTTTTTGATATACAGGGTCTGCAATATCACTATTTGATACATTCAATATATCATAAAATGGACACTTTTGCCAATATTAACACAAAACTTAGTGGAATGTTATTTTTTGTGCTACTGGTTACAACCTTTCCTTTACTTTCATTATTTTGTACATACACCTGATATACAGGGTGAGACCAAACATATGTATCTGAAAAGAATTATACGGTGGTATTGTTTTGATATTTTGGTGAATGGAAGTTAACACATATATATGTCCATTTAAATTATTATTGGAAGTTAAGTCCCCAGACCTCCGTTATACAGAGTGTTTCATTTCTTTAATAGATTTAATTGAGTATTATTATACTTCCTAGTTAATTTTCTGATAACTTAATTGAAATGTCTATATTAAAATAAACTATTTGCTAACTGTATACACCTACATAATAGTCACGATGTGTTTATACTGATACTGGGTGTCCAAGTACAAAGGACCAAAGCGATATCTGAAACATCATATAGGTACGGAAAAACCGTTAACATAAAAATCCCATGCAATTGGATGTCGTTGCGAAATACAAAGCTTTTGGAGATTGACAGATAGAAAGGTTAGATGTGCTTCATTTATTATGCTCACTACTTTCTAATAAAGTTATATTTAGTATTTACTTATTCGTTTAAACCAAAACCGTAATGTGGCATTGCGCTTTTCTTCTGCTTTTATTCTGCTTTTTCTGATTTTGCACTTTTCTTTCCGTTTTTCATACTACAATTATTATGTTTTCTAGTCCCAAACTTATAAAATAACAACAATATTGTAGGTGGTTATGAAACGTCAAAAATTAATCCAATAATTAAGTGATATTGTTGATGCTTAGTTGCAAATCTACTTTTTGAATTAAAATCGTTGAAGAGTTTATGTGAAAAATGAATCGAATGCCATGTTTTGCTTGTGGAAATGCTTTAGTTACTAGGGTTATGGTGAAAATAAGTGGCGAGGTAAATGCAAGAAAGCAGGAAATTGTGATTGCACGTCGCCGCGAAGCAAATCTACCAGAGCGGGTCATAATAGAAGAAACTCGAATCTGCAATGTCTGCAATATTTCTATTGTAAGGGAAATTCAAGCAATAGGCAATAACCCAAATTGTTTGCGATTAAATGTGCTACAAAGGTCAACTCACTTATGCTGCATTGTAACGATGGGAATGATATACATAAAATATCCATGAAAGGTAGAATTAATATTTTGTTGAGAGAGATATACGTGCCAGAAAATACGTACTGCTGTAATATTCATTTGGATGAGAATGGTAATCTGTTTGAGTTTCTGCTCCCTGGGTTACGATATGTAAATCGGCCATTATTAGCGGGTAATGTGATTTATATTTTTACAAGCATTACATACGGAAATTAAGAAAAAATCTACCACACGGCTTACGAAGACGAAAATAACTTCACAGATTCTCAATTTAAAGCAGTTTCTCCTATAACCAAAGTACAATTTAATAATCTTTTCAACTTTTGTGACTCCGTTAGAATAGGAAATTCTTTGAGATATGTAAGTAAAAAGATCTCTTAGCATTCCTGTGCAAGTTACGACAAGGTCTTAGTGATAGTTTTTAGCGGTTATTTTTCTCTATTCCACAAGACAACAAGCCAGTTTAGCTATATCTCTAGCTAGACAATCTCTTTCTGCAAGATTTGTATCACAAAATATTGGATTTACTGCTACAACAAGAGACAGCTACATCGAAAATCATGTAACTCCTTTTGCAAACCGTCTATATAATCAAAACCTGGATCGGCCTCAAGTTATAGTGTATAATGACTGACTTATCTAGAAATAGAGAAAAGTTCTTGTTTTAAAGTGTTGCGACAGTCCTACTGTACTTATAAGGGTAAACATATTATCAAGCCATCTCTGCTTGTTGCCCCGAGCGGATTTATTCTAGACATTCTAGAGCCATATTTCTCAAATTCTGAAAACAACGATGCTAACATACTTATAAGTGAATTTAATAGAGATGTGAATGGAACGCGTGAATGGTTTAATGAAGGAGATATTTTATTCTCGACCGCGGGTACTTGGATGCTATTCCAGCTTTAAATAGATTAGGTACTAATTTTAAAATACCAGCCTTTTGTCCAGAGGTCAGCTACAGCTATCCACAGAAGAGGCTAATGATAGTTGTCTCGTTACGAAAACCAGGCGGATCGTAGAAGCACGCAATGGGCACTTAAAATCAATTTTAAAATTTTTAGCTTTAAGATAAAAACACCCCACATTTGTAATATTGCTGATTTTCTTAAAATTGCTGGAGCAATTATAAATAAATATTTTCCACCCATTTTAATGCAAGATGCTACTATTGAGCTAGCTGAAAATATTCTTCAAAAAGTTCAAGAGCCATATGTTGTTCAATCCAGGGTTGAGGAGGAAAGCTTACACGCTAGAAGGGGCAAATGGGTTGATTTAAATGAAATTATCGTTCCCTCATTCCCACGTTTGTCACATTACTATCTTAAAGAGTTAACTGTAGGTACTTTCAATTAAAGCTTGCTCCTTCTTATATACAGGACAATGAAATAGAGGACAGCCAAGTTCAATATCAATTTGATGAAAACTACGAACCCGGTTTTATACGGGTAAGGATATATTCTCGCCTCAGAAATGCTACTCGTTACCAGTTGTGGATTGCATTTGTGCCGAATAATGAGGAAGAAGAACCTAACCCAATATTAGGTACTTACTGCACCTGCAAGACTGGTGCCAGCACTTTAGGTACTTGTTCTCATGTGGCAGCTGTACTATAGTTTTAGGATACGCTAGGTATCAAGAGCTAATCAAATATCCTTCTACAAATGTTTTAAATCATATACTAATTGCAAATAATGTGGAGGTGATAGACATTTAACATTTGATTATGCAACTTTTGAATTCTATGACAATGGTTATATCAAGACCAAAAATTATGTACTGTTTTCTGCCTCATCAGTTCGGTCAACTGATATCTTATTAAGCTTAGATATTTTTAATATATTAAAATACGTTCATTAACGTTTCTACATAAAAATGTCTTATTTCCAATGACTGTACAAAGCGGTAGTGATGATGGAGGTAGACCTACGAAACCGGTCTGCCGATGGTGTGAACAGTGAAGACACTAATATCTTAAAGAATTTTCTTTCCTTAGTTTTGCAAAATAAAGATGAACTTCGACAAGCGCCTTCTTTATCAAAAGAATCTACTGAAAACTTTATTAGAAAATAATAATAAATGAAGCACATCTAACCTTTCTATCTGTCAATCTCCAAAAGCTTTGTATTTCGGAACGACATCCAATTGCAAGGGATTTTTATGTTAACGGTTTTTCCGTACCTATATGAAGTTTAAGATACCGCTTTGGTCCTTTGTACTTGGACACCCAGTATCATTATAAACACATCGTGACTATTATTTAGGTATATACAGCTAGCAAATAGTTTATTTTAATATAGACATTTCAATTAAGTTATCAGAAAATTAACTAGGAAGTATAATAATACTCAATTAAATCTATTAAAGAAATGAAACACTCTGTATAACGGAGGTCTAGGGACTTAACTTGCAATAATAATTTAAATGGACATATATGTGTTAACTTCCATTCACCAAAATATCAAAACAACACCACCGTATAATTCGTTTCAGATACATATATTTGGTCTCACCCTGTATATCAGGTGTATGTACATGAATAATGAAAGTAAAGAAAAGGTTGTAACCAGTAGCACAAAAATAAATTTCACTAAGTTTTGCGTTAATATTGGCAAAAATGTCCATTTTATGATATATTGAAAGTATCAAATAGTGATATTGCAGACCCTGTATATCAAAAACTGTTGAGCTTTGAGCTTTCGGGCAATGAAGACATTTGATCAATTGGTCAAGTTCTAGAACATATCAAAATTTGGTTAAATTCTGACCGAAAGGTATTTTACATTTAAAACGTGCCCCTAGTTTGCATAAAAAAACGAGTTGTGTACGCAACCCCTACCTCGACCTGATAACATATCGGGCTCAACAAAGTACGCTTGGTACCTATATATATATATATATATATATATATATATATATATATATATATATATATATATATATATATATATATATATATATATATTAAATTTCTATGATGTTACCCTTTAATTTTCAATTACATAAAATTGTTTTATTTTATTTTGCCACCATAATGTTCTTTATACGCCTCCAAATGCGGGCGTAATGTGGTCTTTATAGCACGGAAATGTCATTGTTGCTAAGCAGCATGATTGACAGCTGACCCATGACATGATATTTCACGTAAGTTGAAAGAATTATTGAAACAACAACCTTACTATACAACCTTTATTAATTTAACAATAATAATATTAATAGCAATATCACAGTATCTTAGTAACAACAAATTAGCCTACTGTCGACTTTATTTCAGTGCATTTGCATTTAAAAACTTTCCGAAAATACTGAATATTTTTAAAATTTTGTTCCAATTTCATGGTGCAAAATAAAACAAAACATTGTATGTACCACGGTATAATTGTAGATTATGGCTCTAAGGAATATAAAGCCCTCCGCTTCGCGTCGGGTTTTTAACATTCCCTCGAGCCATAATCTTCTGATTATGCCCTTAATACATAAATATCTATTAATACACACATTTAACACGAATGCTTGAAATAAGTATACTTTGTATATTGTTTGTACTTTTATTAATAATTTTATGCCTCTCCAAAATAAAATTAGTTACAGGGAATGCAGTTTTTTTATGACTCATTCAAGTGTTAAAGTATAAAAGCAGTGTTTTGGTACAATGGTGCGCAGTAAACGTAAAAATATTATGTAGGACGTAAAATTTATACCAAGAATAACGTAATAAGACTTGATTTTTATTAGAACATTGTAAATTTCTTTATTGTAAAAGGTTACAAAGATAAATAATATACCTAAAGATGAAATGAATATGGATAAGTTAGCAATATCATATCTAATTCTTATCAACTTTAGCATGATCTATAAATCTACCGGTAAGGTATGATTACTAAATCCAATGAGATCATGACATGCTAGTTCAAGTTAGGAAAAACAGGTGTCTTTAAGTATTCAAAGGAGTATGATCCTTTTTCTATGGCTCTTTCAAGAAACATAATTGCACAGATTAGACTAAACACTTTGTTAAGGTGTATTATAGGAAAGCGTTTATTGAAGTGCTTACAAGGTTGTATGTTAAGGTTGCAGTAATTTCGTCACTAAAACAAAATAGAATTAATTTATAAAATCATTAATTTCCTTTCCAACAAATATGTATAATATATATATATATATATATATATATATATATATATATATATATATATACACAGTGCGTTCAATACAATCGGACGCACTCAATAACTCTTTTGTATTGCGTTTCACAAGAAAGTGTTTAAATAGTTTTTTATTCATTTACAAATACTCTATTAAGTGCTTGGTTTAGATAATTTTTTAAGCTTCCGGTTTGACCGGAAGCGCACATAATTTTATTTTTTTAAATCACACTGTATATATATTTTTGCATTTTTGCATTGCCTATTTTTTTCTCAATACATACGTATAAAATTCTTATAGGGTTTTATAAAAAAAAATTAGAGAAAATGCCATCGAAGGTTTTTCAATTTTATTATGTGATTAGAAAAATTAAACAAAATCAGTTATAATTAGCGAATAAATCGTTTAAAGTTGCCACCATTCTGTTCTAGACATGCTTCTAATCGTCGCCTGAGTTCATGGTTAGTTGCTTTTTTGATTTGCTGCGTAGTTAAATTAACACATGCAGCTGTAATTTTATTCTTTAAGTCTATAACATTTAAAGGTGGATCGGCATACACCACTGTTTTTAAATGATCCCACAAGAAAAAGTCTAACGGTGTAAGATCCGGTGATCTCGGAGGCCATTCTACCGGGCCGTTAGTTCCTATCCATCGTTCATTGAACGTTTGGTTAAGATATCCTTTTACTATTAACACGTTGTGTGCTGGAGCTCCATCTTGCTGGAAATACAGTTGTTGTCGCAGAAGCAGAGGAAACTCATCGAACATTGTTGGTAGCACGTTATCTAAAAATTCAAGATACCTATTGGCGTTTAGATTACCATCATAGAAATAGGGCCCTAGTAATTCGTTTCTAATTAAACCGCACCAAACATTAGTACCCCATACGGTTTGATAGTTAGTTTCCATTGACCAGTGAGGATTTTCGTCAGACCAATAACGATTGTTTTGTTTATTAATAACTCCATTATTTGTAAACTTGGATTCATCTGTCCATAAAATATGATCTAAAAATAATGGATTGTGATCACATTGCTCAACTATCCATGCAATCGAAGTTAATCTCCGATCAGAGTCTTGAGGCCGCACGTGTTGAACCAAATCGACTTTATACGGCAGCATTTGGAATTTTTAATGTCCTGTGAATTGAGCCAACTGATACACCTACTTCTTGCGCTACATGTCTAATACATGACCGTGGATTTACTCTAAAATAACCCAATATTTGTACTTCAATATCTTCGGTCAAACATTTCTTTGTTGTTCTAAATTCTGATAATTTACTCCTGGTAATGTTCCACGCATTCTAACCGATTGTTCAATTTTTCCTATGTAACTTTCGGAAGGATGGTATCTATTGGGATATCTTTGTGCGTATAATTCTACCGCTCGTCGAGAATTACGTTCACATTCACCTAAAATTAACAGCAGGTCAACTTTTTCACTGTTATTCATTTTAAACAATTATTTCGATTGAAATCAAATTAAACTTTTATCTAATTATCAATTGCAATAAACGAAAAACAATTGCGATGCGATTTTGTTGACGTACGCTGCCTACGGTTTTGTTTGATTTTTCTAATCGTATAATAAAATTGAAAACTTTCGATGGCATTTTTCTCTAATTTTTTTATAAAACCCTATAAGAATTTTATACGTATGTATTGAGAAAAAATAAGCAATGCAAAATGCAAATATATATACAGTGTGATTTAAAAAACAAATTATGTGCGCTTCCGGTCAAACCGGAAGCTTAAAAATTATCTAAACCAACCACTTAATAGAGTATTTGTAAATGAATAGAAAACTATTTAAACACTTTCTTGTGAAACGCAATACAAAAGAGTTATTGAGTGCGTCCGATTATATTGAACGAACTGATATATATATATATATATATATATATATATATATATATATATATATATATATATATATATAACATTATTATTATTTAGGCTTCCATGAGTTTTATTATTAGAGTAAAAAGACATTGTTGGGTTTGAACTCGTGTGATAAATAAAACAAATACTTTAATATCTACGTTTCGGTAGTCTTTCTTTATTACGTTTTTCAAGATGGATTATTTTATCGTTTGACACTAGATGTCATACTACTTGATTTATATTACAATTGGTCTCACTGCTGTCATGCTGCATGTTTCAGGTCCTAAATAGGAATTATTATTTTGCGGAGGGTTTTGAGAGGAGTTAGGTGCTGTTATTATCTTATTAATGGTTTCCAATTTGCTGGTATTCGTGATCCATCATCACGTTTGTTCATAGCTAGTGGTCTGTTTTCAATTTCAATGGCCTCTCTTGTGATCCATTCTTGTAAACTACACGCTGTTGCAAGTAGTTTTATTCTATCAGTATTAATGTAATGACTGTTTCTAAATGATGTGTCGCTAGCGAGCTCGGTGTGATGTGTTGCTTAATAGCTAGTTTGTGTTGCTTAATAGCTAGTTTGTGTTCTTGGGCTCTTAAACTTAGTTTTCTGTTGCTTTGCCCGATATAAGAATTTTGACAATTGTTGCATGTAATCTCATATATTCCATGTTCTTCACCATGTATTTTGTCTTTTGGGTTTCTTAACAATTGTTGGATAGTCGTATATGGCTTAAAAATTGTTCTAAATACTGATTTTGAAAATTTATTTGCGATTCTATAGGTTACACCTTGTATATATGGTAACCTAACTGCTTTTCTTGTTTCATTAGCTTCATTATTACGTTTTGCTTGATTGTTTAAGACATTCTTGGTCATTCTTCTTATTTGTTTTAAGGGATACCCTTTTTTTTGTAGTATCACGGTTAGATTGTTAATTACTTCTTGTCTAGATTGATCGTCGGTTAAAAGTATAGATGTAATCATTAAAGAATTAATAATAGCATGTAGTTGGGAAGGAAGGTGATGTGAATGTGCATTGAGTCGGTTTTCTAAATAACGTGTAGCTAAATCTGTTTTCAATTTTTGTAATCGTGAGATTTAAAAACGGTAAACGATTGTTAGTTTCAATCTCCGTAGTAAATTTAGTATTAGGGTGCATGTAATAAAGATGCAAAACTTGTTTAAATTTTGTAATCCGTGTGGCCATACAGCAAAAGTATCATCTACATAACTATATATATATATATATATATATATATATATATACAGCGTGGTCCAAAGAGTTTGATCCATAAACAAAACTTTGTTAATATTGATTTCTCAGAAAATTTTATTCCAAATCACGTAAAACTAAATATGCACTAGATAGATTCTATCAGTGGCGTACCTATTAGTGGTAAATGACCGATAATTGTAATTTTCTCAGTAAAATGCCCTTATTTTGCAAGATATCAAACAGGATTATAGGAAATAGTTGCTTATTTTTTATTGATATACTCAGATATGAAGTTTGGATGACAAATCGATAAGTTGTAAATTTTTGTTTATCGGAATATTAATTTATTTCAATTTTCGATTTAAAATTGAATTAAAATTCAGGAAATGCTATGTAACAAATAACATTTAAACGAGAAAATGGAAAAAAATCGCATTGGCGTTTGATCAACAGAATTTGTTTAAATCGCCTTATTTGAAAAATCGTAAAACTCAAATAATATTTTTCAGAACAAAAATTTATTTATTAGTAAAATAAAAGGTTCATTGTTATTTTCAACAAGTTTTTCCTTATAGGTTATGAAAGTTTGATTTTTATTTGATAAACTCTTATAAATATAAATATAACATTGAGCAAAATGGACCCCCCTGCATATGTAGAGAAAAGAGTCTGCAATCTGAATGTAGCAGTTAAAACAAGACACAGTGGATAAATATCTTAACATTTCATTCCGATATGTTCTTAATTGACTAATCTTTTTACATAAAAAAAGTCAATAACTTAGAAACCGCTAATACCTTATATCATTTTGTTCATCATTTAACAGAGATTTCATATATATAGGGTGACATGCTGTACATACAAAATATTTTTACAAAATGCTCCTCGTTGTATATGCATAATATCCCACCCCAAATCGCTGGGACACCTGTATATGTATATATATAAATATATATATATATATATATATATATATATATATATATATATATATATATATATATATATATATATACATATATATGTTCGCAGAATATAATTTAATTATTCTGCGAACTTATAAATAAAACAGGCAATATCTGTCATGTATTCGCAAGAATATCATTTTAAAATCAATTTTTCCTCATAATTTCGACAATTAATTTTTGAATAGGTACATAGATATATAAATAATGTATTTTTTTAATACATTGGTTTTCACCACTTTGGCCATTATAAAATAAATATATTTTGTAAAAGTGTGATGAATCTGGCGGGCCGGAAAAATTATCAAGGCGGGCCGTAGGTTAGCCACACCACCCCTGGTCTAGTCCACGCTCATTTTAGAATTAATCAGACTTAACTTAACTTAACCTTCACGCCATTCCCTTGCGACGTAGGTAAAACAATCCCTGCCTCTTATTTATTTTTCATTCACAATCTTTCTCCATGCTTTCCTATCTCCGCCTGCCTCCCTATGTTCCGCAAGGTTCGTACATTGTCTCTGACATGCCCTTTTATTTTTAAAACTCCTTATCTTTCTTTATCATACACTCTACTGCATTCAGTCAAGTTATACGCGGTCTACCAGACCCTGCCTTTCCTCTAACCTCTCCCACATATATTTGCTTCGCTAATCTTACGTTGTTCATTCTCTCAATGTGACCAAGCAACGTAATGTACTACTTTATATCTATCCATCATCGTCCGTTCCTCGCCACACTCCATCATTATGCATTCATTCTTTATCTTGTCCCTTCTCAGGAATCTCATACCCACGGCGTTTATTTTTATTTCGTGGTTTTTTTTTGACATACCCATGTCTTACTTCCATACAGTACTGATAGGACAAACACGCCACTACAGATTGCTCGTTTCGCAGCTAGGCTCATTCTTTCGTTTCTCATTATCGTCCACATACTTCCAATCACTTTCCTTCCAGCATTGACCATTCGTCCAATCTCGCCCTCCATTGTAACATCTGCAGTAAACATTCTACCCAGATATACCAGCTCGTCCACTTGCTCCACAATTTCATCTTGTAGGGTAAATACCTCCTTTCCACCTTCCCGATTGAACACTAAAATCTTAATTTTCTTTACGTTTACCTTTAGATCCATGCTTTCACAGACTGTATCAAACTTCCTCAGAAAGGTTTGTAGCTCATTCGCACTGTCACTTAATAAGAATGCATACGCCAGAAGTCGTACATTTACGTCATCAACCATTGCACCAATTGTATCGGTACATGCTTTCTAACATATTTATCCATGTATACATTGAACAACCACGGAGACATCACACACCCTTGTCGCACTCCTTGCTCAATATTAAAGTATTCACTCACACCTCATCTCACCCTAACACATCAGACTTGTTAATTGTATTAATATACTGAAGAACTCAACCAAGAGTTAGTCTTAATAAAGGCTTATATTAAATATTAAATTCATTTTCCAGAAATACCGTCAAAACATAAAAGATAAAAACAAGAACGATGAAAGTATTAATGATGTTTTGCAGTTGAGTAACTAGTTATTATAAATACCTACGATATGAATTTTAAATTAAACTACAAATTCTTATTCGAAATCAATATTAAAAATGAGATATAATTTTTAATATATATGCAAATCTATAAAAAAACTTGAGACCGCGTTCATATAATGTATTTATTTATTAAAGGTATGGCGCTACGATGGCGTTGAAAAATAATTTGTGAGCAAAAATATAAATGAATGTAATAGAAGTTGTTTGTTTGATTTACACAGATCGGAACCGGACTAATGTAAACATAATTTTTGACAATTTTTCATTCAACTTGATATTTTGTTGTCTTTAATCCACCAGTAAAATAGACGTTTATTTTTCACGTTCTCAATATAGATTAAGCATTCATTTTCATGTGTTAAATTTATTTTGTGATTATAAACCTATTAAAAATAGATAAAAATTTAATTAGCTGAGCTGTATGTTAAGTGTATAATTAAATACAAGTTTGCATGTTTGAAAGGAAGTTATTAATTAATTTTTACACTTTAAGTCATCGCAGTATAATTTGTAAGGTATTATGTACGGTATGTATAAAACTGCAAAATAATAACAAAAATTATAGCATTTAGCTGAAAAATGTAATACTGTATTTGATACTAAATAAATTCGAACATATAAGCTAAATTTAATAGCGTTATTAACCCTAAAGTATTAGTCCTAGGGTTTGAGCACACTCTCACCAAATAACTTTTTTATCTTTTTGAAGTAATGAGAATAAATGGATGGGATATAAATTGTAACACGTCATTAACCAGGCCTTAGTATACATGCAAATATTTTTACAGGAAATGTTCATTTTGAAACCTGAAATATGAAACACTCTTGGATTATAAAGTTTGGTTATTTAGCATCAATGTACTTCAAGTATAAATGGTCTTTGTGTAATCAATCTGATGACAGCCTTAGTTCAGTGGAATTGGCAAAGTTTTTTATATTTCGGTTTGTTAGAATCAAATCAAATTTCATCCATTAACAGTTAGTTTAATTAAACGTGTGAGAAGGGTTTCTACTTCACATTTACGCTTAAAAACTGTTAATTTTCACAATTCCAAATTAGAGTTCTACGTATATTAACCCTTAACTCGTATCGGTGAAAACAAGCAACATAGTTGGTATAGGGGGTGAAAAATGACTCCGAAAAGTAAGTGCATATTAATAATACAAACATCCATAAATTTTTAATTTTGTGCTTTATTTAGGAAAATACAACTTATAATCTTCACAGAGAACAATTTTTAAGACACATTAGTAGTAAGGGGCCAGAATAGTCCAGCCCCGCGCTGGATGCCATGTGTAGTTTTTAATTCTGGCCCTGGAGGGTATGTAAGCGTGGGCACGTATGTTAATTGGCGGCTTCTTTTCAGGCGCCATTTTCAACCTTTCATGGCGTATTTACGGTCTTCATCTTGTAATTATGGCCCTTTTGGTGGCTATTCTCTGAATCACAATCAAATCAACCAATTAAAATCAACCAATTAAAATCAACCAATTAAAATCAATCGCAATTAAATCAATCTCCACCAATCAATCTCAATAAAAGTAATCTCGATCAAATACAAAAACAGATTTTTAATTACAGCCCAATCTCAAATCGCAGAGTAATATAGAAATAAATTCAAGATAAAGTTTTCGACAATAATTAATGTAAAGTAATTATTTTCTGGACTTCCCCCAGTGACGTAACCGAAGTAACATCCTTTCACTACTGAAGTGCTTCTGCA